>JAPPVO010000017.1:88808968-88902302 GCA_030407325.1 Camellia japonica | reverse complement strand
ATACGGTAACAATAAACATAGGAAGTTGCTGACTTAAGCACATTGGCACATTAGCACATATATTCATATCATGGCCACACACACTTTTACATGCTCATGCAATGCCCTAATTACTTTTCTAAGACATCCTATAGCTCATTTGGACACGTGTGTGCAGTATAACTCGTGCTTTGATATCGCTCTGATACCACTCTGTCACGACCCAAACCTGCCCCTATGGATTTAGCATCGCAACCGGCCAGTAATCCGTGATTACCAAAGGCCTGCTTAACAGTAATAACAGTAATACAGAGTAACGGGCTGGCGGAAGCCAAAACAGTAAATAAAAGACGTCCAATGAGCTGTGACAAACTGAATGCAAAAAGACTTTTATGAATAAAGCCACATTCATAACCAAAACATATGTACATACAACATATACACAAACATCCAGGTTAGGGACCAAATCCCTTCACCATAACTGCACAGTCAAGACTTATTCAGTCGATACAAAACAGAGACAAAAGGGGGGGGGAATCTACAACACCCCTAAACAACCTTAGCGTAAACGAACTCGGAACCTCGAAGTGAGGCACAAAGGTTGGCTTGACAAAACGGGAGCTTAACTTGACGCTCCTAGCTTCGGCCCGACGCCTAGACACCTACATATAAATATAAACAGTGAGCTAAAACCCAGTGAATAACAAATGCGTAAAGGGGTTAAGAATGAATGTCCTTTCAGTAATTAAAACAGTCATTTGACTCAATAAATCAGTTATTCAATCAGTGGCTCATATTTCATGCCATAATAGTTATTTAGAAACCATAATAGTCATATGTGGTACATCCAATAGCAAAACAGTACAGTAGGTCTTAACAGCCAGTTGATGGCCATTATAACAGTAAACAGTAGTAGTTCCAGACATTAGAACTGACAGAGATCTCTGTAACAGTAGCAGTAACAGTAAGTTGCTATGGATGCCACGAATACAGTTCACAAATAGGACAAACATTCATTCAGTAAGTAATGCCATTTCAGAAAGCAGTACAATCAATCGTTCGGAAATAGTTGTAATTAAACGTATCTTTACAACATTGTTACTCACAGAGTACTAGGCTACAGACAGGCTAGTCAGCATCCTCGGGTGCCAACCCTACACAGTTGCAGAACGAACACACACTAAGTTACACACTTGGGATCAATAACTTAGCCCCTTAACTTGACTCGGTGTGGTTCTATAACATTATCCTCATTAAGATGCCTTAAACTTGGCCTAGGAATGCCTAGGATGCAAAGATGTACTTTAAAATACTTTTTAAAATTTTGCTGAAATAGGGGTCTCGCTCGAGCGTGGCTTTCTTCGCTCGAGTGAGCTTACCAAAACAAACGGGTCGCTCGAGCGTAGACTCCCTCGCTCGAGCGGTCTGTAAAAATGCAAAAGAACTGGTTGTTGAAATTCTCCGCTCGATGCTCGCTCGATGCTTGCTCGAGTGTGAGACACAGAGCTTCGCTCGAGCGCAGGTCTAGTCGCTCGAGCGTGCATCTGCGTTCACAAAAACCTGAGAGCTTGCAATCTACACTCGAGCCAGCATTCTGTCGCTCGAGCGGAATTCAAAAAACAAAGGCGCTCGCTCGAGCGTGGAATCCTTCGCTCGAGCGAGGAAGCCAAAATCTGGTTTTCCAGATTTGCCTCCCAAGCTCAAACCAAGAATTCAACACATCAAAACTCAATCTTTTGGGCCAATTTTCTAGAAAACACTTGGAAACTCATAATACAACATGTTTTGAAGATCATTTGATAAAATCAAAGCCCAAAAGTAAGCCAATTGCACACCAATTTCAAGGAAACTTGAAGAACAATACAAGAACTTAACATGCATGAGTTCCCATGAACTCTAATGTTCCAAAACAAGATCAAATGCAAGATTGAGCTCAAAATCATGGTGAATTCATGGACCACAACAAAAATATGAACATGCATGTAAGAAATTCTTATGAAAGCAACCTTAAATTCAAGAACATGTACATGCATGCATGAATTAGCTTCACTCTCTTAAATTCTAACTCAACTAACCATGAATTCACCTATTTCATTAATATACAAGCTCTAGATGGCTCAAAAACAAAATTAAAGGGTTGAGCTCTTACCTAGGTTCTTCAATTAAACTTTACTTAAGCAAGGTCCTAGAGCAAATGAACAATTCTTCAAAATCCAAGCCAAATTTCTATATGAATTCAATCTCCCTCAAGTCTCTCTCTCCCTCTCACGGTTTTGGTCTTGAGGAAATGGATGAGATGATGCAACAAAATGATATAAATCAATTAATGGCCTAAAATGCCCACTAGTGGCAACAATGCAAATAATTCAAGTTGATGTATTTTAACATTAACAATGCTAATTTAATCATTCCAAATCAAATTTTAATTAAACCTACCATAAAATCATATAAATTCTAACTAGCATAAAACACTAATCAATTTCTGATTCGGTCGCCGATAAGGCTTCCAATTCGCAATTCGAAATTAAGACATGAACAGATCATTTAATGACAACAGATAGAAATGCAATTAAAGCAACAAGCTCATGCAAATAGATTAAGATTTCATTCTAATCAATTACTTATCATGCTCAATCAAAATTTAACACTAATCAGAGGTGAGGGTTGTCATATCTATAAAACTTCTGAAGCTTTGGATTCTGCGCTCGAGCGACGCTTCTTGCGCTCAAGCAAGGTCACTTGTTGTGTCTAGTCGCTCGAGCGACAACTCTTTCGCTCGAGCGAAGGTCGCGTATATAGTTCGAAGCAGGTAATTTTACATCACTTTTTGATTCCCATTCTCCTAAAAACCCTAATCTGGCACTCTCTCTCTCTCTCTAAAACTCTCTCTCTCTCTCTAGAAATACTCCAAGATACAAGCATCTATACTCTACTCGCTTTGAGAAAAAGGTGGAGCATTTTGTGGGTTTCCATTTCATCTGAACCAAACTTGGTTTTGTGCATTTTTGAAGTTCTTCATCATCTCCTTTGAGCTTCTACACTTAAGGTAGGGACATTATACACCTTGATATGGTTTTTAACCTAGGTATTTGTCGCTTTGTGTGTGTGGTGGAATTTGGAAGGATTTCGGTGAAGTTCGAGTTTGAGTTCAAAATTTAAAAGAGGGATTTTATGTTGGGTTCCATGAATATATATATATATATATATAGGGTATTGAATATGAGATTACATGGGTTAAAATGATGAAATTTGGACTTGGGATTAATATTTGGAAAAGGGGAAAAATTGCCCTAATTTGTGTTAAATAATTATTTTGTATAAATAATGAAATTGATATGGGAAATATGAAATTGGGAGGATGTGTGAATGAATGGTGTAGTTGGATTTGATGAATCACTCACCTATGAAAAATTAGGTAAATTATATGTTTGATAATTGTATATCTGTTTAGAAATATCTGTTTTAGACTATTGGTGGAGGATAGCTATGATTGTTGTAGAAACTGTATGAGGACTAGGTGAATTGAAATTGCTCATTTGAATTATGTCATTGAATATGACCGTTTGATTAAACCATTGAATATGTGATTTGGATAGTCATTGTATATGACAACGCTTTTAAATACATTGTATATGTATCATTGTTTGGGAGGAGATAAGGGATATACTCCATTGTTTGGGAGGAGAAAGGAGATGGACTCCATTTTAAATTAAGTTGGCCAGAGTGTCCAGGGTGAAAGTCCCGAAACCTTATATGTATATATCTGGGTGCCGATTCCCTCGAACGAAAATCCGTAAAATGGCAAGAAGTTTGAAGTGTTTGAATAATGAATGTTATTGAATTGTAAATGAATGAGTTGTAGTCTCATTTGAGATTGTTTAGATGATAAGGAACTACACTTATGCATTGATTTGAGATAAATGAATGGTAATGGGGAGAATGTAAGTTGGCCTTGAGTATTGGACTTCTATTTGACATTTATATCTTACTTAAATCTCATATATTGTGTTAGTTTATCTCTACTAGGCTTTGGCTCACCCTACTTAGGAAACCGTTTTCAAGGTGACATGCCTCCTCCAAGGGCGTACCTTGGGAGGACTTAGGAGTTGGAGGCTTTGTTTTGTTACTTTTGCGTTTAAATGTTAATTCAAGCCAAGGGCTTTACATGTATAGAGCTTAGGACTCTTTTGTTGTAACCAAGTGATGTCTTGGAAAGATGTAAGCCCGTAGGGCGTTTATTTTGTTGTAATCAATTAGCGTTACATGCTGTAGTTTTAGAATGAACATTTATGAAAGTATAATGCATGTAATATCACTTGTAATATAAACTCTGATGAATGAAAGTATAACATTTTCTATTATGTTCATGAATCTCATGGATGGATTATCCTCTTTATTTTAAGGGCGTTACATGGGTCAGGCTTGGTTATACAACCTCGGGTTACAATTCAAACCTGGATAGCTCTCAACACAACTTGAGTTGAGGTTGAACAACCTACCAGTCCGTTTGAACCCGCCTGAGTTGCACCCTAGTTTTGCCTACACAAAACAGCAACAATCCTTTGCTAATCCATTTTGTTTCTGTCCTGAGCCTTGAGGAATCCATTTTAGCATTTCCAATTTAGTTCACCTTTCTTTTGTTTCAAATTTCCAACAAAATTGAACTAACAAAAGCAATTCAGCTCGTTTGTGCAAAACAAAAACAGAAAACGAAAACTGAACACCAAACCATTTATTTGTTTGATAGCAGTTAATTAAACAGCACATATTTTATTGTTAATGGAAAGTTGGCAAAAGCACAACATGTGAGTTCAATATACCCATTCTCCACCAAACAAATTTTACAAAGATACAAAAAATTAAAAAAATTAAAATAAATAAATAAAATAAATAAAGTAAATTCTGAATCTACACAATCAACAGATCTCATTCACTTACAGGAATGCATCAAGTGACAATCACAAGCAGTTGTGGGTTATACTTTAAAATTGTTTCCTAATTGCAGGTTCGATCTCAGAGTGGTTTCACTGGTCATATCAGGAAATCAGGGAGAAAAATTCCTTCAATTGGGTCTCACTCACCATGACACCAAGTTTTTGACCATGGACTGCATTGATCAAATCAACTCCTATATTTTTTGCCAAGCCTGCTGTAGAGATCTCAATGTACTCATGCACGTTGTGAACAGTTCCAGCTACACAAGTAAAAACCAAGGAGTTAGCCACTCGGGGGGGGGAACAAACATAATCAATGATCAAAAGTTGACTATCCAAGTATAAATATTTAAACACTTTACTTTTAAATATTTATATGTGAAATACAATTCAAAATTTCAAACTATTATCTTTCACAAAATAATCTTGTATCACTACTCACAAAATTCAATTGGAAAGTGAGTTCAATATTAATAGGCACAAATTTGATTAGATGCATTATAATAAAGCCAAGTCAAAGTAATAGTGTATATAAATCATTTTGAAGTTGGATGGTGATAGTGATAGCGATTTTTAAAGTTCCTAATACAGTGCAATATATAAATCATATAAATTATTTTAAATCTGATATATGAATATATAAATCATTTTGAAGATTAATAATGACAATGATAGCGATTTTTGAAGTCCCTAATACTGTGGACTATATAAGTCATTTTAAAGCCTACTAATGACAGTGATAGCGATAATCATATAAATTATTTTAAATCTAATATATGAATTATATAAATCATTTTGAAGCTTAATAATGAAAATGATAACAATTTTTAAAAGTCCCTAATATTGTGGAATATATAAATCATTTTAAAGCCTAATAATGACAGTGATAGTGATTTTTAAAGCCCCTGATACAATGGGATTGTAGACACCCCATTTTTGACCGTCCTCAAGACTTGGACATCACCGTTTGAACACTCGGTGATCATCCATGTTCGTGTTCGTCTTGAGTTCTTGGAGGTTTCGGTCGTGCGCCTTGCCTCAAGACCTCTCGACTTGTTTGCTTTGTGCTTGGTTATGGACCAAACACTTGTGTTTTTTGCTTCTGAGGGTAGGGAATGGCTTGTTGGCCATCCCCACACCTCACCGGCCATGGCTTGAGGCCACCGGCCCTTTTTTTTGCCATCGGCCAAAGGTTATGGCCGGTCAGCACCTTTTGTGGTCGGTCGGCCACCTTTGTTGATCAATCGGCCATTTCTGCTGGTCGACCCCTTTCCATCTACTTTTGGCAGATATTTTATGCCAGTTGTAACAACTAGCATGCACAATTGACCCCCTCCATACACGTGTATGGAGGGATTTGCCTCTTGGTTTAGCTTGCTTTGGAAGCTTTGAAATTTTGGAATTCTATAAAGAGGGAGCTTCTCCTCCCTCCTCAAGGGTTCAAAAAATTAGGGTTAGAGAGTGAGATACAACTTTGTATCTATATTCCCTTATTTGATCCCATTTTGTGCCTCAAAAGTGAGTTTGTGTCTTACTTTTGCACTTGAACACCTAGCATTACACCACCCTTGGGTTGCTGAGGCATTAGAGGGTTGTTGTTAAGGTTCTTGAGCTGATTTTGATCAGGGAAACCTGCTGGAGCTTGGTTCTTGAAGAGGTTCTACAAGGGTGAGTTCCTTGCTTTAGATTTCCCTTTTTTGCACAAGCTTTTAGCCTATCTTTCATCTGTTTTTAAGCTTAACTTATAACTAATAAAGGTTCTGTTTTTGAGTGCTTAAAATAGTTGTTTAAGATACTTTGGTGTTTGGGGTTGTTTACCCCCTCTTAGGCCTTGTTTGGCCTCTTTTTGTGCCCTTCTTTGTGAGCTCCGGGACCACCTTGTATTAGCCTTCTCACCACTAAAATCTAGAGGGATTTTAGTGGTGGGGATGGTGTTTTGAGGTCCTAAGAAGGAGAGGGTCATCCCCTCTCCTTGTTGTCTTCAATACTTGTCATATTTGCCTTATATGTGAGCATCTTTTTTAAGTTCATGTTGGCCATGTCTTAGCTGGTATTTGTGGTTGTTTTTCCATGGTATACCTCTGTTTTAAGTTGGTTTAGACATGCCATGTATGCTTCATACACTTGCCTTGTAATCCCATGATTTGGCCTTAACATGCATCATGTTGTAACATGTGTTTTTAGCATGAATTTGGCTCAACTCTGTGAAGCTTCTAGCTTTGTTTTAGCATGCTAGAGGTCAGTTTTTGGTTGTTTTGGTCATCCATGACTTGCTTTATATAGCTACCATGCAAACTAGCTTATAGGCTTCGAGTGTTGGATCCTCTAGCATGCTTAATTTGGATCATTTAAGTGGTTTGGCATCACTTAGAATGTTATTTCAGTCCATATAGTATGCTTGAATACTTGCATTTATCACCTATTCCATGCCTTGGATAGTTTGTGTTTTATGCCTCATGAATGTGTCATTGTGTATGCCATCATGCCTAGGCCTTTGGGATGCCATCTAAGTGGGTTTTTGGGCTCATTTTCACATGTCATAACTCTATTTTGGGTCGCTTAAATCATGCCATGTTTGGTTGTATTAGGTGTAGTGCAACACCTCCTTGATGGCCTTGCATGCTTCATGTTTTTGCCCCTTTGTTTTGGCTTGTTTGGCCTTGGTCATTACATGTTTTAGGCTTATTTTGCCATGATTTAGGACTGTTTTGGGTTATGCTTGCCATATGCTCTTTGTTTTGTGTAGCATTGGTTCAAATCCCTTGCCTAGTTTTAAGCCTTAAGCCTTAATCATGCATGCTTGGCTTGTTTATGTGATTTGGCATCACTCTTAGCACCATTTCAGAGCATGTAATGTTGTCACATTTGCATGCTTTCCATTCCTTTTAAGTGTTCTTAAAAGTTGCTCTCTCAATGCTTAAATGTTAGGCCAATTGGCATGCATGTTTGTATGTGTTTTTGTCCTCATTTCCTTAGCATTTTGGCCACTGTTTTGGACCTATTAGAGAGCTGTCCATCTTGGTGTAAGCCCATCCTTTGCATGTTGTTGCATGCTCGCCTTGTATGTTGTTGCATACTTGGCCCATTGCATATTGTTGTATGCTTAAGTTGCATTTTGCATGCTTGTTAGCTTGCATTTTGTCATGTGTTTGATATGTTGTCACATGCTTGCATGTTTGCATGCTTGTTCACATGCTCATATTGCATTAGTATGCTTGCATGTTTAGGTTGCATAGTATCGAGCATGCATCCCTCGCCCCTTGATAAACCATGATAGAGGTTGGGGGTCCCTCATTTGTTTTGTGTGCATTTCATTTGATATCAAATTGCACACTTGACACTTTGGGCCATCATGCATTGAAATGCGTGATTGATGGCCCGAGGGTCGAGAACCACACTCCTTTGAGTCTCAAACATGATAAGGAGGGTGGTAGTGCATACATTGCTTTGAAAATGCATTGCCATGTCTTGTCTGTCCTCTGCTGCAGCAAAACATGATTCTGCAGGAAGAGATGGTCGGTCGACCATCTTCAATGCCGGCCAGCCATTCATAGTTGGCCGAGATTGCTACAAATGGTCGATGACCAGTTCTCTATGGTCGGTG
This sequence comes from Camellia japonica, assembly GCA_030407325.1. Lineage (NCBI taxonomy): Eukaryota > Viridiplantae > Streptophyta > Magnoliopsida > Ericales > Theaceae > Camellia > Camellia japonica. The sequence goes on along the minus strand of JAPPVO010000017.1, from coordinate 88,893,785 downwards.
GCCTCATCTCTTGGTCGGTGACCTCTCACAACCTTCATGGAGTAGTTCAGAAGCATCCTTGAGACTTGTGCAGTCCTCAGAGGTGCAGAGCAGTGTAAACAGAGGCAACATGTGACATGGCGATGGATTTTCCGAGCGAAACCGAGCATGCATGCATTCGTCCCTCTTCCCGAGGCTGTTTTACTGCTTTCAGTAGTTTAATTAATTTGTTTAATTAATTAAGGGTCTATAATATTTAATTAGCTTGTTAGTTCATTAATTTGTATTATTCTTTCGGTCCCTCCGCGAGAGGGCGAGTTTTGTAATAAGTGTGCGTGCGTGTGATGCATACCTTCCAACCTCCACTTCTTTCTCCCTTTTACTTAACCGCTTACGATGGTTAGTTCTAGGTCATTTTCAATTAGCATCCTTATGCTTGCATGTTTGTATTCATTCATCAGTATTGCATGCACCGGGCTCGGCGCATCATGCTAATTGCATAAGTATTTCAATTCCAACTTGAATACGTGTATCGAGTTGTCGCATCTCATATGCCACTTTAGATTAGCCGAGCCTATTCTAGTAGCATTTTGCATGCGTTGCATTAGCCATTTTAACATGAACTAGGATCATGCATGATTGCTAACTAGTTTCTTGTTTTGGCTTGGAGTACACTGTGAGTGTTTTATGCTTTACATCTTGCATGAATGCGAGTGTTAACATGACAGCATGCTTGCCATGAGGCTAACTGCTTATGTGATATGATTGCCTGGTTGCCTGTGGGTGAAGGCTGGATTGCTTGAATTGGAATAATTCATCGAAATCCATGTTTTAGCCTACTTGCGAGTAGCAAAATTCAAAACCATTTCCAAACAAATGGATATGCGATGCTTTGTTCCAAGTTAGGCGATCTAGTCTATACTTGTGTGTTGTGTGCATCACATAGTAATTCTAGGCTAATAACCGGAATAAGAGCACATAATGTTTTCAAAACTAGATATCATGGTTAGTAGAGGCCGATCTTTGATCGGGCGAGCAGGGGTGCTCATAGCTGACCTTCCCCAATCGTACCCAAGTTCCCGAGCCGAGGCAACTTTGGTGATGACGGACACGTGGCCTTGGGCAACGAGTCAGGGTTTCCTAAATTTCCCCAAAATAAAATATTTAGGTGGCGACTCTGCATCTGGCAAAGCAGTCCATGTTTGGCACTTCTTTCTAAAAATCTGTTTTTTAAAACGATTTGCCGGATTTGGACTCTTTGATGATTCATCGGTCTTACATTGCACTCTGCGAGATTAGATACAGGACCGTGACTTTGAGTCCGAACTGTAGTGAGCCCCAATGAACAAAACGGGATTCCCTCCCGGGACGTTCGGGGACGTCCACAGGGATATATAAATCATATAAATCATTTTAAAGCCTCTGATACAGTGCAATATATAAATCATATAAACAAATCATTTTGAAACCTAATAGTGACAATAATAACAATTTTTAAAGCCTGGTAGATTTTTGAATCATTTTGAAGTCTGATAGATAGTGATAGTGATAGTGATAGTGATAGTGATAGCGATTTTTAAAGTCCCTAATATAGTGGGATATATAAATCATATAAATCATTTTAAAATTGATATATAAATCATTTTGAAACATAATAATGAAAAAGATTTTTAAAGCCCCTGTTACAATGGGATATATAAATCATATAAATCATTTTAAAGTCGATATATAAATAATTTTGAAGCCTAATAATGGCAGTGATAGCAATTTTTATAGCCCCTGATACTGCAGCATATATAAATCATCTAAATTATTTTGAAGCCTAATAATGACAATAATAGCGATTTTTAAAGCTTATGATACAGTGGGATATATAAATATTATAAATCATTTTAAAACTCCTGATATAGTGTGATATATAAATCATATAAATAAATTATTTTGAAATCTGATAGTGACAGTGATAGCGATTTTTAAAGCCCCTGATACAGTGGGATATATAAATCATTTTAAAGATTCTGATACAATGCAATATATAAATCATATAAATATTTTAAAGATTCTCATATAGTGCAATATATAAATCATATAAATATTTTAAATATTCTAACACATTGCAATATATAAATCATATAAATAAATCATTTTGAAGCCTGATAGTGATAGTAATAATGATTTTTTTATAAATCATATAAATCATTTTAAAGATTTTGATACAGTGCAATATAGAAATCATATAAATATTTTAAAGATTCTGATATAGTGCAATATATAAATCATATAAATATAAATCATTTTAAAAATTTTGATAGTGCAGTATATAAATCATATAAATATTTTAAAGATTCTGATATAGTGTAATATATAAATCATTTTGAAACTTGATAGTGATAGTAATAACAATTTTTTATAAATCAAATAATCCAACTCATAAGAGAAGTGAGTATAATAGAATTGGTATACTTTCATTCATTAGAGTTCGTATTACAAAAGATAATATATGCAATATACATTCATAAATGTTCATCCTGAATCTATAGCATGTAACACCAGTTAATAACAACAAAATAAATGCCCTATGGGCTTACATCTGTCCAGGACATTGCTTGGTTACACAAAAATGAGTCATAAGCTCTGTACATATATAAAGTCCTTGGCTTGAATAAACATTTAAACACCAAACAACAAAAATAGAGCCTCCAGCTCCTAGGTCCTCCCAAGCTACGTCCTTGGAGGAAGCATGTCACCAGTACCTGAAAATGGTTTCCCAAGTAGGGTGAGCCAAAGCCCAATAGAAATAGTCTATCACAATATATGAGGTTTAACGAAGATATAAGTGTCAGATATATATATATCCAATATTTATAACAAAACGCACATTCTTCACATGACCACACGGTACCGATATTCACATCTCAATCCATTCCCATTTATTCATTTCATTTCAATTCATAGGCTAAGTTTATAATTCTTCGAATAACCCAACTGAGACTACAACTCAGTGGTTCTCAATCAACATAACTATCATACAAGCACTTCAATCTTGCTATTTTACGGAAATTTCATCCGTAGGATCGGCACCCACGTATACACATGATTTCGATACTTTCACCCTGGACACTCTGGCCAACTTAATTTCAATGGAGTCCATCCCCTATCTCTTCCCAAAACATGGAGTACATCCCCTTTTTCCTCCCAAAATATTATACATAGACAATGTATCTAAAGTACCGTCATATTCAATGACACTGATAAAATGATTAGTTTCAATTCACCTAATCCTCATGCAATTTCTACAACAATCATAGCTATCATTCACCGATAGCCCAATACAGATATTTCTAAATAGATATTCAATCTCAAAACAGATAATTTATTCAAATTTTCATAGAAGAGTTGTAACAAGTTGAATCAAATTGAATTTATACTTTAATCTCAGTTGGGGATTTATTTTAAATTATTAAACTCCATTCATTTTGGACCCAATTGATTGAATCGTGACCCGTTAGTAACCATGTAATATTGTTGTGGTTTTATTATTATTATTTGATTACTATAAAAGAGTTGTGAATATTTATGGTGTGTACCATTAAATGAAATATATTTTGTGGTGAGAAAATATTATATTTACTTTTGTCATTAAAGATGTTGAAATGTATTTTAATTGATATATATATATATAGGTGTATATATATATGGTTAGATATTTGTTTAGTAAAAAAAATAAAATAAAATAAAAGAGAAATATCTATAAAAGTGACCAAATAGATTTTTTTACTTACTTTTGGGAGTTCTTGGAGTTCTTGCCTTGAGGAAAGAAGAAAAAAAGGGTTCCAAGTTTGTTTTTCATGGGTTTGATCTAGTGTATGTCATTTTTGACCCCTAGTACTTTGGATCAAAACATAGAGGGCGGAAAATGCGTCATTTGGCTCCGAATAGATTTAATTTTTGTCGCCAAAAAATTTGAAAGCTTCTTGGCTTGAGATAGGGATTTTCCCTACACTTCTTTATGCACTTTTACTTGATTATATGGAGCTTAGAGTTGTATATAATTTAATTAGAATTTTTGGAAATTTTGTGATTTATTTGCTTAAAAGAGAAATTTTGAGAAAAATAAAGAGTTGATGCCCAAATTGCGAAAGTGTAAACTTGGAATATGTTTGTAAGGTTATGAAAGAGCTATGTTTTAAATTTGAACAAAAATGGACTTCGACTCGTTCAGTTTTGAAATTTTTACCGGTTTGTGACCAAAAGAGCATTTTTAAAGAAAACGAAGGAATTACGCTTGACTTTTGGGGCTTTTGATCAAAATAGGATGCCATAGTTTAATAATGCTTGGAGAATGAGTTCGGAAAGAAAATGATTTTTTCTTGGGCATTAACGGTATTACTTTACTTAATGTATTTGTTGGAATAAAACCGACACGGTTAGAAATGGACCTTGAGAGGTTACCAGACGTGATTGTGATATGAAAGCTAGTGTAGTTGTTCATATTTGATGAGATGTGGAATAGATTGTATTTATCAGAATTTTTGGAATTTAATTTATTTAAATATCTGTTTAGAAATATTTGTTTTGGGCTATCGGTGGGGGATAGCCGTGATTGTTATAGAAATGCATGAGACTTAGGTAAATTGAACTGCATTCCTCATTTGTTGCATTGGACATTGCATTACATTCATTTCATTGGAAATGTATCTGTTTTTGAGAAGTGTTTGGAAATGTATCTGTTTGCAAAAAGATGAATACTTGGTAAATCTAGGTAAGAGGTGTAGAACCACGCGGTTAGGTGTCGAGCCTTCCAGTTTACTAGTAAAACTAACAGTGGTAGTGCATTAGGGCCTACTTGCAGACACTCACCTAGAGGTTCACTGAGCCTATATTCATGTAACATATATGGTTTAAAATGGAAATAGTCTTATATCTGTTGTTGCATCTCAGCATTGTATGCATTATAAAAAGAAAGATAAACTGTTTTATCATGAGCATGGCATGAGCATACTCCTCTTTCTCTTTTCATGGTCCATATGTTGTGTAGTATATCTCTACTGGGATGTGGCTGTAGACACCCCATTTTTGACCGTCCTCAAGACTTGGACGTCACCGTTGGAACACTCGGTGATTATCCATGTTTGTGTTCGTTTGGAGTTCCCGAGTTCTCGCCCGCGCGCCTTGCCTCAGGACCTCCAACTCGACCGTTTTGTGTTTGGTTTTGCATCCAACACTTGTGTTTTGCCTTGGAAGGGCAGGGAATGCTTTGTGAGGCATCCCTACACACCACGGCTGGGGCTAGAGGCCACCGGCTGGCTAGAGTTTCCATCGGCACTATATTGTGCCGTCGGCACTATTTTGTGCCGGTCGGCACTGTTTTTGGCAAAATGACCATTTTGTCCTGCCGACTACTTTACAGCTGCTTTCTGAGATACTTTTAGACAGCTGTTTAGCTCTTGTTTCCCCTCCATACACGTGTATGGAGGGATGAGCCCTTGGATGACTTAGTTTGTAAGTCTTTGTTGCCTATAAGGAGAAGGCTCTTCTCTTGGCTCAAGGGTTAGCAAAATTTAGAGAGTTAGAGGGGAAAAGAGAGAGAGAGGCTCTGATTTTTCTAGGGTTTGAGTTGCATACACCTTCTATCTCTATTCTTCTCTTGTGTGTCTAGGTGTTTTGTGCCTTACTATTGCACACAAACACCTAGTGTCTCACCTTCTCCTTGCAACTGAGGTTCTAAGGGTGGTTTTCAGTGTTCTTGACTGGTTTGGAGCTCAAGGAGCCAACAACTCCAACCTTTGTGAAGAAAAGCTTCAAGGGTAAGAAACTTACTTTATTTACCCCTTTTTTGCACTCCATTTTTGCCTAGTTTAAAACAGTTTTTGAGCTTAGTGTTTGGCACAAAAAAGTTCTGTTTTTAACCCTCTTCATTGTATATTAAGGGTGTTTTGTGGTTTGGGGAAGTTTGACCCCTTTAGGCCTTGAAAAGGGCTCATTTTTGTGCTATTTTGGAGAGATCGGGACTTGTGTGCTTGGACCTCTCCACCACTGAAATCTTGAGGGATTTCAATGGTGGAGATGGTGCCTTAAAGTCCTAGAAAGGGGAGGCCACCCCTCTCCTTGATGTCCTTGGAAAAGGCAAGTTTTGGCTTCCAAAGGAGCACCATGTTTGAGTGTGTGTTGAGCATGCCTTGGTTGTTTCCATGCTTATATTGCCATGATATAACATGCCTCCAAGTTGGTTTTGGCCTCCTATGCATGCTTAGTATAGTTGCCTTGTAATGCCTCCTTATGCTTAACATGTCTAGGTAGCGTGCCTCCATTTCTAGCATGTTTTTAGACTTGTGTTTGTGAAGACTTTGTGCTCATATTACCATGTTTTAGCTCTGTCCATAAGTATCTTGGTCAATCTTAGCATGTTTAGTATGGCTCCCTTGTATTTGGCTTGTTGGCTTAAGAGCATGAGTGTGTAGCATGCTTTGTTTGCATGATTTTGATGGTTTGGAACCATTTCTTGTGTTATTTCAGTCCCCTAGAAGTGCTTGTATGTTTACATTGCATGCCTCTTTGTGACTTCTTAGGAGCATGTGTTAAATGCTCCATGTGTTGGTCATGTTGCATGCCTTTGATTTCAAGCTTCTTAGATGCCATCTAAGTGGTCCTTTGGGCCTATTTTGACATGCTAAAAATCTGTTTTAGGTTGATTAGCGCATGCCATGAATGTTTGTGCAAAGTGTGGTTCAATGCCCAATTAGCTTGCCTTAAGCCTAGGCTATTCGCATGCTTTGTTTGATTTGATTTGTTGCATGATTTGGCATCATGTTTGAAATGGATTTCAGAGCTTTTCAATGCATGCTATTAGTCCATGTTTGGCTTCTTTAAGTATGCTTGAATGTTGCTTGTTTATGCCTTGGGTTTGGCACCTTAACATGTGCATGTGTGTGTGTGTTGAGTCCCCAATTGTAGGCATTTTGGCTACTGATTTTAGGCCTTTTTGAGTTGCCTAATTCATGTCTAAGTCCATCATTTCATTGGTTTGCATGTTTGCCTTACATGCTTGTTTGTATGCTTGCATGAGCACCTTGCATTGTCCATGTTGCATACTAGTTTGCCATGCTTAGGGCTTCGTCATATTAACATGCATGCCAAGCTTCTTGACCAAGTCATGATAGAGGTTTGAGCACCCTTGTTTGTTTGTTTGCATTGCATGCATTTGAAATCAAAGTTGCATTCTTTGGTTCTTAGGGCCATGCATGCATGAAAATGCGCGATTGGTGTCCGAGGATCGAGGCATATACCCCATTGAGTCATTAACATGATGTGGGGTGTGTATAGTGCATAAATACCTTGAATTACATTGCCATGCAATTTGTTGCCCTCTGCTGCTGTGAGTTGCAGGTTTTGCAGGCATTTTGTGCCGACCGGCACTTTTAGTGCCGACCGGCAGTGAATTGGCAGCCGATAGCTTCACTCAGTGCCGGTGGCCACATCCTTAAGCCGGTTGTGTTGTACTAGCCGGTGGTACTCGCCCATGTGCCCTGAGAGGCACTCTTGGGACTTTGGCAATTTTCAGAGGAGTAGCAGGAAAACAGAGGCACACTTGCATGACAGTGCGATTCCGAGCCAATTCCGAGCGGTGCTGCATTTGGACCTCCTCCCGAGGCATTTACTGTTTTAATTAGATTAATTATTTGTCTAATTAATTTAGTGAATTTGTAATAATTAATTAGCTTGCGTAGTTAATTATTTGTATTATTATTTTGGTCCCGTCCCGAGCGAGGGCAAAATTGTAATAAGTGTGGGTGAGTGGGTGTATGTCTTCCAATCCCCATTTCTTTCTATCCCTTTTATTTACCTGCTTACGATGGTAGATTAGGGCACGTCTATTTTCAGCATACCTTATACAATGCATGTGTGCATCCATGCATTTGTTTACATGCATCGGGCTCGGTACATCATACAAACTGCATCGTGCTTTCAATTCCAAATTGAATACGTGATGGTTGTTGCATTTCATGTGCCATGCTTAGGGTTAGCCGAGCCTACTCTAGATTGCATCTATGCCTGTGTTGCATTAGCCACTTAACATAAACTAGGTCATGCATGTTGGCTAACCGGGTTATTTGTTTTTGGCACAGAATACGATTAAGTATTTTATGCTTTAGCACTTCGCATGCGTGTGAATGCTAACATGACAGTATGCTTACCATGCGGCTAAATGCTTATGTGTTATAACTGTTTGAATGCCTGTGGGTGGAGGTTGGATTGCTTGAGTTGGGAATACTCATTGAAATCCGTGTTTTAGCCTACTCGCGAGTAGCAATTTCAAACTGTTTTCCCAAAAAGACGGATGTGCAATGCTTATTTCCAAATTAGGCGATCTAGTCTATACTTGTTCGCTGCGCGCATAACATAGTAATTCTAGGCTAATAATTGGAATAAGAACACATAATGTTTTCAAAAAAGGATATCACGGTTAGTAGAGGCCGGTCTTCGGACCGGCGAAAGGGGGTGTGCTCATAGCTGACCTTTCCCCGATCGTACCCAAGCTCCCGAGCCAAGTCCTTTGGTGATGACGGACACGTGGCCTTCGGCACCGAGTCAGGGTTTCCTAAATTCCCCCATTAAAAAATATTTAGGTGGCGACTCTGTAATCTGGCAAGCAGTCCATGTTTGGCACTACTTTTTCAAAATCGTTTTTCTTCAAAACGATTTGCCAGAGTTGGACTCTTTGGTTCAGATTTAGAACCGTGACACAAAAGGGAGTCCGAACTGTAGAGCGAAGCCCACGGGCGCGTCTACAGTGGCTCACCCTATAAGGGAAACCATTTCAGGTACAGGTGCTATGCCTCCTCTAAGGCACTAACTTGCGAGGACTTAGAGCTGAAGCTCCATTTTTTTGTTTTATAGTTATTTATTGAATGTAAGCCTAAGGCTGTATTTGTGTTGAGTTGAAACTTCATTTGGTGTAACCAAGAATGTTCTTGGATAAATTTGTAAGCCTGTAGGGCACTTATTATCTGTTTGGCTTCCATTTCATACTTGTTGTAAAATGCATGCTTAGGATTGGAACTGGGGCATTGAGATGTGAACAGCATGTTTTTGGCATTTGGGATTAAATGGAAATGGATGTATGGAATAGTTAGCTATATATATGTGTTTGTCTATTAGGTGGATTTGTTGTATAAATAAATATACCCTGCCCAATTTTTCGGGGCGTTACAACTTAGTATCAGAGTGTATCGGGTTCAAATACTTTGGATACGTGGTGAGTGGTTAGTAACACAGTGGGTTTATCTCGCTTAATAGAGATATCTATAAGATGAGATGCTATGTGATAACATGCTTATGTGATTATATGGGTATGGGGTTTGATTTCTAAGATGTTGATTGAATCTGTGAGTTTCTCTAGAAGTCCAGTCAGAAGAGCACTTGATCATTGTTATTTTTTATTGGAACTCTAGCAACGTCATGGGACAATCATTATCTAGAAAGAAAATCTGTATGTGCTTATGTGACTACGTGCTTATGTAGAATGAATTAACTGTTGTCCATTGCCCTAGGACGTGAGTGAGTTAGCTTCGGCACAATTGTGATTGTGCAAATTTTGAGAGTTACCTTTATTAGGATGTCAAGATGCGGAAGGGGCAGTGGTAGGCGTGGTAGGCCTAGGAGGCACGAGATGCCAATACCGGATAAGAATCCGGCACAGGAGGAGGGGACAGAGCAGGCAAATGTGGCTGAGCCAGCTGGACAACAGGCCATGGATGCTTTGGCACAAGAGATAACAAGGGCACTGAACATACTGAGGGTTAAGAACCTAGCACAAGCCCCAGCTGCCCCAATTGTAGAGACAGGACCACTCCTGCTAAAAAAGGAGTTCTTCCGGACCTATTCGGATATTTTTGTGGGAGATCCTAAGGAGTCACTGAAGGCTGATGAGTGGCTAGAGCAGACGGTTAAGACGTTCGAGATGCTAGACATTGAGGACGACGCTCTAAGAGTGTCCTTGGCATCCTTTCAGCTGAAGAGAGAAATGGGTCAGTGATGGAAATACGCGCGAGGACGTATTGGGGTGACCTAGGAGGCCTTTGTCAATGCCTTTCAAGAGAAGTATCTGCCTGCTACTATTAGAGAGAGGTTGAGGGAATAGTTCAAGAACCTCAAACAGCAGCTTGGCACACCGATGGCGGAGTTCGAGGCCACTTTTGCTAGTTTGTCTAGATTTGCTCCTAAGCTTGTGGCGACAGAGGAAAGCCATTGTATCAAGTTTGAGACTCAACTGAGAATGAGCTTGCCTACTGTGTGGATAGGTCTATGACAAAGGATTACAGCCATCTTATTAAGGCAGCGGCACATATGGAAACTCAGTTAGAAGTTAGAGAGAGGGAGATAAGGGGTTTCAAGGCAGAGAGGCCAGGAGATGTAGGGTGAGGCTCGAGACAGCAAGAGCCAAAAAGGTTTTACACCCCAGCAGTCTCATGGGGCACAGTCTAGGTCCACTTTTCCAGTGCCAAGTTCAGGGGCAGGGAGAGGTGGCCAAGTTGGGTCATAAGTTCTTTTCTTGCCCACAGAAGGGGAGAGGACAGCGGTCTGCTCCGTCTTCAATCCGCCTACCAAGCCGGAGTTAGTGGATGGGGCAGTCTTTGACTTGCTTTCAGTGTGGACAGGCAGGACACATGAAGAGGTACTGTCCAAAGTTGGGTGACACACCTGGTGCATTTAGATTGAGGCAGACTCAGAGTCACCAGCCAACACAGTCAGCACAAGCCTTGAGGGCCACTCCAGGAGCCTCTTCGACTCAGTCTGTATATCTAGCTTATGCTCCGAGAGGGGAGTAGGTGGATCAGAGACCTACTGGGTGTGTATATGCTGTTACCACGCCAGAGTTAGTGACAGCAACTTCGGTAGTGAAAGGTACCTTCTTGTTTTGCAATTCTATTGCCAATGTATTGATTGACACGGGTGCATCACATTCCTTCATCTCATCTGCATTTGCATTGGCATTGGGGTGAGAGTTGGCTCAATTAGCATTGCCACTCTGCGTAAAGTCACCAGTTGGGGGTGAGATTGTGTTAAAGCAGGGATGTCGGGGTTGTGATATAGAGGTTACCAGTCGTCGACTTCCATTTTCTTTTGCTTTACTTGATATGTTGAGTTTTGATGTTATACTAGGTATAGATTGGTTGTCTACGTATCGGGCTGTTACAGACTGTTACCGTCAGATGGTTACTGTGTGTACCTCGAGCGGTGACTGCTTTTATTTCTTGGGATATCGGGTTTATAGGGCTTTGTTGCCGGTTTGTGACCGGTGTGGTCGGGGCGAGCTTAGCCTCTTTCTTGCTGCATTCTTGGGGGCAAAGAGTGATATAGTTCGGGTTGAGTTGCCGAGGGTAGTCTATGAGTACCCGGATGTCTTTCCTGAAGATTTCTCTGATTTATCACCTTACCGAGAGATTGAGTTCTCTATTGACCTAGTGCCAGGCACGACACCGATTCCATGGCTCCATATAGATTTGCACCTGTTGAGTTGAGTGAGTTGAAGATTCAGCTCCAGGAATTACTAGACAAGGGTTTTATCCGCCCTAGTACTTCACCTTGAAGAGCACCGGCCTTTTTTTCCAAAAAGAATGATGGTACATTACAGCTTTGTATTGATTACTGGAAACTGAACCGGGTGACTGTTAAGAACAAGTACCCATTGCCCCATATAGACAATATGTTTGATCAGTTGAAGGGGACTTCTTGCTTTTCAAAGATAGACTTGAGATCGGGTTATCACCAGTTAAGGGTGAGGAAGAAGGACATTTCAAAGACGGCATTTCATACGCGGTATGGCCACTATGAGTTCCTAGTCATGCCTTTTGGGTTGACTAATGCACCGGCCTTGTTTATGGACCTGATGAATCGGGTTTTTCATGAGTATCTTGATCGTTTTGTGGTTGTCTTTGTTGACGACATTCTGATTTATTCACCCTCTAAGGAGGAGCACGAGGAACACTTGCGGGTTGTGTTAGAGTTGCTTAAGTCCATCAGTTATATGCTAACTTCAAAAAGTGTGAGTTTTGGCTGAAAGATGTGAAGTTCTTAGGCCATGTGGTATCTGGGGAAGGGGTGACTGTGGATTTCTCCAAGATAGAGGCAGTGCAAGATTAGGGACAACCCAAGAACGCCTTTGAGATCTGAAGTTTCTTGGGGTTAGCCGGGTATTATTGCTGTTTTATGAAAGACTTCTCTAGTCTAGCCACTCCATTGACTGGCCTGACGAGGAAGAGAATCAAATTTGTGTGGAGTGAGACTTAAGAGAAGTCATTTTAGGAGTTGAAAATTAGACTCACCACTGCTCCAGTTTTGATTGTCCCAGAGAGGGGTTTGGGTTATGCTGTATATTATGACGCATCTCGGGAAGGTTTAGGTTGTGTCTTGATGCAGGAAGGGAAGGTAGTTGCTTATGGTTCACGGCAGTTAAAGATTCACGAGAGGAACTACTCTATTCATGATCTAGAGTTAGTAGCAGTGATCTTTGCCTTGAAGATCTGGAGGCATTATTTATATGGCGAGAGATTCGAGGTGTTCTCGGATCATAAGAGTCTGAAGTACTTGTTTTCTCAAAAGGATCTGAATCTGAGAAAAAGGAGGTGGATGGAGTTCATGGAGAACTATGACTTCGAGTTACATTATCATCCCGGGAAGGCCAATGTTATGGTCGATGCTTTGAGTCGGAAATCCTTTGGCAGTGCAGCTTGTATTGTCATCCAGGAATGGGAGATGTTGGGTGCTATCGGCGAGTTTGACTTGCATCTTAGCAAGTCTGCTGAGTTGGCTACCTTGTTTACTGCAGTTGCACAGCCTACACTAGTGAGCCAAGTTATTGAGGCACAGAGGGGTGATCTGGAGGTTAAGACCATCCGGGAGAAGATTGCTAGTGGTAAGGTGGAGAGGGGTCTGAATGTGCATTCTGATTCGACTATTAGATATGTTGGCCGACTTTTTGTGCCAAAGTTTTGTTGGGAGGAGGTACTCCGTGAGTTTCATCACTTACGCCTTGCAGTGCATCCGGGAGGTATGAAGATGTACCATAATCTTAGCCACTAGTTTTGGTGGAAGGGGATAAAAAGAGATGTAGCATTGTTTGTGTCGAGATGCCTTACTTGTCAACAAGTGAAGGCTAAGCACCAGAGGCCAGCGGTTGCCTATAGCCGAATGGAAGTGGGAGCATGTCACTATAGACTTCGTTGTGGGTCTTCCGAGGACTCAACGGGGTAGTGATGCCATTTGGGTGATTGTGGATCGGCTGACTAAGTCAACGTATTTTGTACCTATGTGCATGAGTGACTCCGTAGATCATCTTGCCGACCTTTATATTCAAGATATAGTCCGACTTCATGGGGTTCCAGTGACTACTGTCTCGGATAGAGATCCACATTTTATGGCTCGGTTGTGGCAGAGCCTACAGAGTGCCTTGGGCACTAAGTTGACTTTTAACACCACCTATCATCCCCAGACTGACGGACAGTCAGAGCGTACTATTCAGATCCTGGAGGATATGCTTCGGGGTTATGTTCTTGATTCCAATGGGTCTTGGGAGAAACACTTGCCTTTAGTGGAGTTTGCCTACAACAACAGTTTCCAGTCAAATATTGGCATGGCACCATTTAAGGCCTTGTATGGCCGACCGTGTAAATCCCCAGTGTGTTGGGCCGAGGTGGGTAATGCACCTATGATAGGCCCAAAGTTGGTTCGGGAAATAACGGAAAAGATTGCTCTTCTCCGTAAGAGGTTTGTTACAACTCAGAGTCGTCAGAAGAGCTACTCCAACCCTAGAAGGAGGCCGTTATCTTTTGAGGTTGGAGATCATGTATTTCTTAAGATCTCACCTAAGCGGGGGTTTGATGAGGTTTGGAAAGAGGGGGAAGTTGTCTCCGCCCTTTATTGGGCCTTTTGAGATTTTGGAGCATATTGGGGAAGTGGCATATCGGTTAGCTTTGCCGCCACCACTATCTGGAGTTCACGATGTTTTTCATATTTCTATGCTTCGGAAATACGAACCCGATCCATCACATGTGTTGGATTAGACTGAGTTAGAGGTGGACGAGGATGTCTCTTATGAAGAGAGACCACTGAGGATCTTAGACACTCGAGATTAGGTCTTGCGTGGCAAGACAATTCCCTTGGTGAAAGTGTTGTGGAGACACCACGGGATTGAGGAGGCAACTTGGGAACGTGAGGCTGAAGTCCGTGAGAAGTATCCGAACTTTTTTATCGATGTTTGAGAGTTGTAATAGAAATGTTATTTTGATCGTAGAATGCACATTGTATATGTTATGGAATAGGTTGAATTTCTTATATTTAATTGGGAGGTTGTGTTATCATGCCATGATTACGTTTCTACAGTTGTAATTGATTTTCATTCAGCGAGGCTATCTAGTTTAAATTTCGGGGACGAAATTCCTTAAGGGGGGAAGGTTGTAACGAGTTGAATCAAATTGAATTTATACTTTAATCTCAGTTGGGGATTTATTTTAAATTATTAAACTCCATTTATTTTGGACCCAATTGATTGAATCGTGACTCGTTAGTAACCATGTAATATTGTTGTGGTTTTATTATTATTATTTGATTACCATAAAAGAGTTGTGAATATTTATGGTGTGTACCATTAAACGAAATATATTTTGTGGTGAGAAAATATTATATTTACTTTTGTCATTAAAGATGTTGAAATGTATTTTAATTGATATATAGATAGGTGTATATATATATTGTTAGATATTTGTTTAGTAAAAAAAAAAGAGAGAAATATCTGTAAAAGTGACCAAATAGATTTTTTTTACTTACTTTTGGGATTTCTTGGAGTTCTTGCCGTAAGGAAAGAAGAAAAAAGGGGTTCCAAGTTTGTTTTTCATGGGTTTGATCTAGTGTAAGTCATTTTTGACTCGCTAGTGCTTTGGATCAAAATGTAGAGAGCAAAAAATGCGTCGTTTGGCTCCAAACAGATTTTATTTCTGTTGCCAAAAAATTTGAAAAATTCTTGGCTTAAGGTAGGGATTTTTCCTACACTTCGTTATGCACTTTTACTTGATTATATGGAGCTTAGAGTTGTATATAATTTAATTAGAATTTTTGGAAAATTTGTGATTTATTTGCTTAAAAGAGAAATTTTGAGAAAAATAAAGAATTGATGCCCAAATTGCGAAAGTGCAAACTTGGAATATGTTTGTAAAGTTATGAAAGAGCTATGTTTTAAATTTGAACAAAAACGGACTTTGACTCGATTGGTTTTGAAATTTTTACCGGTTTGCGACCAGAAGAGCATTTTTAAAGAAAACGAAGTAATTACGTTTAACTTTTGGGGCTTTTGATCAAAATAGGATTTCATAGTTGAATAATGCTTGGAGAATGAGTTTGGAAAGAAAATGATGTTTTCTTGGGCATTAACGGTATTATTTTACTTAATGTATCTGTTGGAATAAAATCGACACAGTTATAAATGGACCTTGAGAGGTTACCGGACGTGATTGTGATATGAAAACTAGTGTAGTTGTTCATATTTGATGAGATATGGAATTAATGGTATTTATCAGAATTTTTGAAATTTAATTGTTTAAATATCTGTTGAGAAATATCTGTTTTGGGCTATTGGTGGAGGATAACCATGATTGTTGTAGAAATGCATGAGACTTAGGTAAATTAAACCGCATTCCTCATTTGTTGCATTGGACATTGCATTACATTCATTTCATTAGAAATGTATCTGTTTTTGAGAAGTGTTTTGAAATGTATCTGTTTGCAAAAAGATGAATACTTGGTGAATCTAGGTAGGGGGTGTAGAACTGCGCGGTTAGGTGTCGAGCCTTCCAGTTTACTAATAAAACTAACAGTGGTAGTGCATTAGGGCCTACTTGCAGACACTCACCTAGAGGTTCACTGAGCCTATATTCATGTAACATATGTGGTTTAAAATGGAAATGGTCTTATATCTGTTGTTGCATCTCAGCATTGCATGCTTTATAAAAAGAGAGATAAACTGTTTTATCATGAGCATGGCATGAGCATACTCCTCTTTAGTCTTTTCATGGTTCATATGTTGTGTAGTATATCTCTACTGGGCTGTGGTTCACCTTATAAAGGAAACCATTTCAGGTACAGGTGCTATGCCTCCGCCAAGGCACTAACTTGGGAGGACTCAGAGCTGAGGCTCAATTTTTTTATTTTATGGTTATTCATTGAATGTAAGCCTAGGGCTGTATTTGTGTTGAGTTGAAACTCCATTTGGTGTAACCAAGAATGTTCTTGGATAAATTTGTAAGCCTGTAGGGCACTTATTATCTGTTTGGCTTCCATTTCATACTTGTTGTAAAATGCATGCTTGGGATTGGAACTGGGGCATTGAGATGTGAGCAGCATGTTTTTGGCATTTGGGATTAAATGGAAATGGATGTATAGAATAGTATATATCAGGTAGGTTTGTTGTATAAATAAATATACCCTGCCCAATTTTTTGGGGCATAACATGAGTGATTTAGACAAATCCAACAACACCATTCATCTATACTTTCCCCCAATTTCACATTTTCCATGCCAATTCCGTTATTTATACAAGATAATTATTCAAGACATATTAGGGCAAATCTCCCCCTTTTTCAAATATTAACCCAAAGGCTAAAATCCACTATTCTAACACAAGATAACCTCATATCCAAAACCCCATAATCATTTATGTAACACAACATAGAACTCTTTTCAAGTTGAATCCAAACCCTAGGTTTACTCAACTACTCCCACAATTTCATCATTTATACATAACAACAAATAACTAGGTTAAAAATCATATCAAGGTGTAGAATATCCCTACCTCAAGTGTAGATGCCCAAAGGAGAAATGGAGAAACCTCAAAGATGCCAAACTTGACTTTAGTCGGATCAAATGGAAGCCCACGGGAAAGGGAGTAGGTTAGAGAGATCCCTAAATCTAGGTGTATTTATAGAGAGAAGTCAGATTTTAGAGAGAGAAAGAGCTGATCTAGGGTTTTTGAGTGAAGAGGTACGAGAAAAATGATATAAAAATGAGTTGCTGTGAACTGATATACACGAGGCTCGCTTGAGCGAAAAAGTTGTCACTCGAGCAACCAGACACAATAAGTGTCCTCACTCGAGCGCAAGAAGCGTCGCTCGAGCGCAGAATACAAATTCCCAGAAGTTTTGCAGACAGAAGACCGTCGCTCAAGTGCAAGAGTTCTCGCTCAAGCGAACAACAACATCCTCCCAATATCTCTGCAGACTTGAGAAAATATTGGAAGATCACAAAGCTCGCTCGAGCGAAGAAGCCAAAATCTAGGCAACATCAATCTAGACTAACTAGCAACCAACCTGTTCAAAATCACGCCCAAGACATCCCAATACTCAAACTCAAAGAGTGGAAGGAAGAAAAGACATGGATGACAATATTAAACCATGAAACCCGAGTCCGGGATGCAACAATAGTCGGGTCAAAACCGTGATCACTATATTTTTAAAACTAAGAACATTATCAATTTTTGCATAGTAATGTTCCAGATAATTATTTCACTAACTGATAAAAAAAACAGAGCATGAGATCAAACGTTGTTGTCTTTCTACTTATTGGTTTGATTCAACTATTCAATAAAATTGAAAACATTAACCATTTTTTCAGTTTCAAAATTAAGAATATTATCAAATTTTTCATTTTTTTCCAGTTTTGCACATCAATGTTCCATCATCATGCTTCTTTATAGACACAAAATTTTCAGTTTTGCACAAAAAAATAATTTAATATTTTCAATATTTTCAATTTTTTCATTTTTTTCCAGTTTTGCACATCAATGTTCCATCATCATGCTTCTTTATAGACACAAAAATTTCAGTTTTGCACAAAAAAAAAATAATTTAATATTTTCAATTTTTTTTTTTTTTTGCACATAATTTTTTTTAAAATTTTTTCAATTTGAAAGTTGATGTTTTAAAGTTTTGAAAATCAAAATAAATGTCAAATCATCATATTCTGTTATAGATAATCATAAATGATGAATAATCATTGTTTGAAGGGCAATTCCAACTATTAAAAATTTAATGTGACTTGAAAGTCCAAAAAATCTTAGTTAGGACTTAATGGAATATAAGTTCATAAATTGGGACTTGTGTGTAAATGTCCATTTAATTATTAAAATTTATAAATAAAAAAAATTGCCTATTTTTAAATTTTTTTGGAAACTTACTAACAGAATGAGAAACTACAAACAAAAAAAAATCACAGAATTTGACTACTATAATAAAATAAATTCTGATTTTAAATTTTGACCATTTAAACTCTAATCTTTATATGTATTTTTAATCTAAACAATAATGTAGATCATGTGAAAATACAAGTATAAACACAATAAAAATTTGATAATACCATTTTTTATTCATACGACTAATGAATTACTTATGAAAAGGAAACTAAATATTATTTAAATTAAATTTTATGAAAGCCAAACTTATAAAGTTTACTGTATCTTTATGCTTGATTATTTATTGGCTTATAAATATCAGCCAAAAAACTCATAAATAATTATAAACACTTTTTCCTTTTAATTTTTATTCAATTTTTACTTTGATTCCTTATGTTTTAACTTTTATTCAAGGCATTTAGCTTAGTGATTGTGTAACATCTTTTGTGGTGTGAGATTTTGGGTTCAATTCTCATAGAGAGAAGTTTGATACCCGTTGTGGTGGTGTTTAATTCTCCCCCGTTATGGTATGTGTGAGGTCTCGAGTTCTTCTCCTATGGATAGAAATTTGATATCCGTTATGGAGGTGTTTAATTCTCCCCTATTATGGAGATTATGTAGCTAGTAGTTGTTGGGTCATTCGAGGTGATTGACTTTCTAATTATTATTGGACTACTAGTCTATTTAATGTAATATTTTTCTCACATTTGTAATTACTTTTCTATTGATTGACCCAAAAAAAAAATTTATTCAAATTTTAAAGTGTAAGAGTTGGGAGGACCATATTAAAGTAGGAGTTTAAATTTAAAGTAAATTTGATTAAATCAATAATATAAAAGGCACTCGGTCCATAAATCTAAATTTAAATTTTATTTACTCAAAAGTCCACACGTTAAAACATTCTAGCTTGAAATTAAATGTTGCTTCTTGGTAGCTTTATTCATCAATAAATTTGCTACTTCAAATCCACATAAATAGGAAAAGCAAATTGTTTGTGAAACTCCAAAAATGGATTTTTATATCAAATCCGTTTGTTTGTTGACAAACATTGGTAAGTTGTGAAACTATTGTGACATTTAATTCGCACTGCATCTTCATTTTGAATTTTCAGAAACAACCAACACGGGTTTTAAAGGGATCGGAATTACTAGCTCAATTGAGTTTTATTCAGAAGATCTTAACAATGCAAAGGAGAAGTTGGTTTTGGTTAAGAAAGAAAAAGCTCAAGTTATTGAATAACAGATAGAGAGAGAAAAAAGCTGTAAATGGGGTTTGTTATTTTAATAGATAAATTTTTAAATAGATAAAAAATTCAACAGATAGGAAAAAAATAGTTTCAACAGACAAGAAAAATTCAACAGATAAGAGCAAAAATAAAATTTTAAAAGATAAGAAAATATTTGAATAGATAGTCAAAAAATTTAAATAGATAAAAAAAATAACAGATAGCCAAAAAAATTGAACAAATAAAATATTTGAACAATTAGTCAAAAAAATTCAACAAATAAAAAAAATTCAACAAATAGATTAAGGAGTAAAATTGACAACAAAATATTCTCTAAAATAATAAAATGTCCTTCTCACCACAATATGTCACAAAGAGTACACTTTTTACCAAAGAAAAATACTCATGAAACTTAATGCCTTACAACCATTTTAAATTAGATTTTTAACAATTTTCTCCAACATAAACTACTTATACACTCAATTAAAAAGTGCAATTTATCTTTAACTAAAAATTCAAACCTTATCTTTCATCACTTTGTAGTAGTTGCCCAAGTCAAGTGCTGAAGCCTATGCCTCACATTTGTATTCCTTGCCTCACCAAACCTCCAAATTATGGCACATACAATTATTACTAATTTTATTTTTATTTTTTTTTAAACTTAATCTTTTTTTTCCCAATGCAGATATCCTAGTAAAAAATAGTGAATTTGAAATGGTCCTCATGTGTTCAAGAACTTCTCAACAGGAGTCCTCTCCCCAAAAAAACAAGGCCTCATTTCACCACTTCCTAGATGAATCATTGAGTCCCTCAAACCAGTCAAATACATAGACTCAAAACACTTCTCTATCCCCTCCAGACTCGCAGCAATCGAACTGTTTGAAGGGAGAGAAAGTGCCATTGCCCAAGTCATAAGAACAATCCCTAACAAGTTCTACAACCTCACTTTCGCCATTGGAGATGCCAAGAATGGATGTCGCGGATCGATGATGATCGAAGCTTTCACTACAAAAGAAACCCTAAAATCTCCCTACGCATCTCATGGAAAAGGAAGGTTCAAGAATTCAAAATTCAAGTTCAAGTTCCAAGCAATTTCAGCTAGGATAAGGCTCACATTCTACAGTCCATTTTATCACTCTGGTTCATGACTATGGTTCAAATATGTGGCCCTGACTTGGACAATGTTAGGGTTGTGAGAGTATCTTAGTCATTTAGAGTGGATTTGTTAGCTAAAGTACTACCACTGAAATGGGTTATGAGTAATTTTGATTAGAAAGCTGAGTAATGATCTAAATATAGAGGATTGTATGGGAAAATTCTATTTCCACACCTCCAGTTAACTCAGGGCACATACTTAATGAAATATTAATCTAATGACAATTAAATAAAAATGACTATAATAGACATTCAACAACATCCATAATATTATATGAAAAAATTCTCTATACATATCTTTTAAGAACAAAAAAATCTCAATAGACACCTTTTAAGTTAAAAAAAACCTAAGGAATAATGAGCTTCTATCTTGGCTCACCAACTTCTCTACTATAAACTTCTAATGCAAAGGAAACCCACCTGCCTGCTTGCACTCCTACTACTAGTTACAGATGGGCTCGTTCTACATTTCATTAACTCGATCATCTGTCATTCCATCTGTCACTCACTTACCTCACTGTCTAAAGCTTCCATTTCACAAGAGTGCTTGTGCTTGTGGTCATAAATTTCAAAATACAAATATCAAATTTTTATATTTTTTTCGGAACTAACTGGTCGAAATCATACCATTTATTCGGTGATTAAGTTTCAAATTAAATCTATAATTTCAGACAACCAGAGCCGAAAGCCCCAAACCGTAAAAACATAAGGAAAAAAACGAAGGTTTTATGTCAATAGAGTGCACAGAGATCCAAAAATGGTAAATGCAATGACAAAATGATAAATGTAATAATAAAATGGAAAAATGCCTTACCTTCAACAAGGGTTTTCAATGGAGGTACAATGGAGGTCTTCAATGAAGAAAATTTCACTAACTTTGGTCTTCACTTTTGCATGGGTGGAACTACAAATGTGGATGTAGGGTCAATCAAAAGTGTGTAGAAAGGAAGGTAAAGTGATGTGTGTACAATGGTTATGAGTGAAGGGTGTAATTGTAACTTTAAGTGTGTGGATTGAGAAAATTAGTTAATAATCAAATTAATAGGTGTGTGTATTGAGAAATGATGTGTACTGAGCTAATTAAGTGTGGAAATAGAATTTCCTGATGGTATGTAATGGCCTTATGGGTTAAAAAGGGGCCATGTGTGAGTCCTATTATAGATGTTTAAACTTTCTACTTATCATATGAACTTAATAATAAATACCATCTAAAGATATGATAGAAAATACTCTATTATCTTTGTGTCATTAAGAGGTATTTCAATTTATGCTTGCAAGATATTACTCTTCACTTTTTATTGTCTCACCATTTTAAACCTCTCAGTATGTTAAAAATGCTAATCTAACAAGTCTAAATCTTCAACCATATGTAACAAAATTTGACTAATCACAAAACCTCTTTGACAATATTTCCCAAAAATCACTAACCTCACCTTAGAAACATTAGACAACGGGTACGAAAGATTTGAACATAAAGTAGCTACTACTAACTCATTGTTGCATAGTGAAATTAGTCCACCTTCATATCAGAAATGGTTTCATTCAAAATTTTCTGAGGCTCTTTCACTTTTTGTCTTGTTAATGCAATACAGTCCTACAATTATAACAACCTTTCTCATTAGCAAACAGCACTAAATTCATTTGTATTTCCGTATGGTGTCATTATGGCGTCTTACTAAGCAACTACATTCTCTGTAGTATAAGCTTAAAAGTCAAGTCAAAACCAAGTTTTTTAGTGGCAAAGAAGTTTCTATTACCAAAATTTATCATTTCCATATTGGATAAAAGAAGCCATTCCAGTTAATATGGATCCTAATGAAACTGTAAAACAAAAATATATCAAATGAAATTCAGAAAATTAACTTCATATTATATATATATATAATTTATGCAGAATGCAATATATAATATAGTTATAAAAGAAAGAAGACCTATTTTGAAAATTCAAACCTTATCTTTCATCACTTTGTAGTAGTTGCCTAAGTCAATGCTGAAGCCTAAGCCTCACATTTCTACTCCTTACCTCACCAAACCCTCCCAATTATGGCACATACTGTCATTACTACTTTTATTTTTTTTTCTTTTTTTTTTTTCCCATACAGGTAACCTGGTAAAAAACAGTAGATTAGAAATTGGTTCTCGTGTGTTTAATAACTTCTCAACATGAGTCCTCCTCCTCCAACAAACAAGACCTAATTTCACCACTCCCTGGATGGATCATTGAGTCCCTCAAACCAGTTAAATACATAGACTCAAAACACTTCTCTATCCCTTCCAGACTTGCGAGATCGACTAGTGAAAGGGAGAGAAAGTGCCATTGAACAAGTCATAAGAACAATCCCAAACAAGTTCTACAACCTCACTTTCTCCATTGGAGATGCCAAGAATGGTTGCCATAGATCGATGATGATCGAAGCGTTTGCTGCGAAAGAAACGCTGACACTATGTTTGATTAAGGAATTTGGGAAAGGATTTGGAAAAGGAAAAGAAAAAGGAAAAGGAAAAGGAAAATGAAAACTATGTGAAATATAGGTATATTTTATTCACATTTCACCTATCTTTTCTCTTTCTCTTTCTAAATCTCTTTCCTAATCTCTCTACCAAACACAACGTAAAAGCTCCCTATGCTTCTTATGGACAGAGTGGGTTCAAGAATGTAAGTTTCTAGTTCCAAGCAATTTCAGCTAGGACAAGGCTCACATTCTACAGTTCATGTAACGCCCCGAAATAAATACAAATGAATCCATAACGATACATTTTCATTAATCAGAATTTAATATACAAAAGTGACAGATGCGATAAGAGATGAAAGCTACACACGTATCATATGCCTTATTGGCTTACATCTTCCCAAGTCGCTGCTTGGGTACAACAAAGTTGAGTCATAAGCTCAAAGCAAATAAAGCCCTAGCTTGTACAAATAAGAAATACAAAACACAAGCAAAAGAAACAATACAAGCCTTCAGCTCCACAATCCTCCCAAGCTAAGCCCCTGGCGGAGGCATATCACCAACACCTGAAAATAGTTTTTTCCCATATAGGGTAAGCCAAAGCCCAGTAGAAATAATCCAGTACAACATATAAAACTTAATGAAGATATAAGGGTAATATACAATTACAATGCCATTGATAAGCTGTTTCATAAATTCTTTGCAAAACATGCAGCACCAACAGTATTAATACACTTCATGACAACAGTCCATTTTATTCAAATGACCCAAACTGAGAATACAACTCAATGTCATACAATCACTTCTATTTTCCATTTTACGGACATTTTGTCTGTGGAAATCAACACCCACGTATAATCATGATTTTCGGGACTTTTACCTAAGACGCTCCAGCCAACTTAATTCAATAGAGTACATCCCCTATCTTCTCTCAAACATGGAGTACATCCTCTATCTTCTCCCGAACATCATACATATACAATGTATTTAAAGACATAATCATACATGGGTACATTCCCTTATCTCCTCCCAAACATCATACATATACAATGTATTTAAAGACATAGTCATATTCAATGACAACGGATGAGAAATTAGTTTCAATTCACCTAATCCTCATGCAATTTCTACACCAATCATAACTATCCTCCACCGATAGCCCAAAATAGATATACAATCTCAAGACAGATAATTTATTCAAAATTTCATAAGTGAATGATAATACATATTCCTTTCCATCATTCATGTCAATGTCCATTCAATTTCACATTTTCAATACCAATTTCATTTATTTATCCAAGATAAATATTTGAAACGTTTTAGGGCAAAATCCCCCTTTCCCAAATATCAATCCTGAACACCAAAATCAACTATTTTGCCACAATATAACCTCATATTCATCCCCATAGCCATTTATAATTCATACACTTAAAAACCCCTCTTTTGATTTTAAACCAAAACCCTAGGTTTGTTCAAAATCCACCAAAAATCACAATAATATGTTTATACAAAACAAATAACTAAGTTAAAAGTCATATAGGAGTATAGAGAATCCCTACCTCAAAGTTAGAAGATGGGCAAAGCAAAGGAGAACTTTAAAGACACTGAAACCCACTTTTGTTCGGATGAAAAGAGAACTCACGACGTGCTCTACCTTTTTCTCAAAGGCACTAGGGTGAAGAACCCAACGGATCTAGGTGAAAATCTAGAGAAGGGGATTTTAGAGAGAGAAGCTCTCAGATCTAGGGTTTATGGAAGAAAAATGATGAAAAAGTGTTGAAGAAGGATGCTGTCGCGAACTGATATACACTCGGTCCGCTCGAGCGTAAAAAGTGATGCTCGAGCGTTAGACACATTGTTCCGCTCGAACGCAAAAAGTGACGCTCGAGCGTAAAATACACACTTTTAGAAGTTTTGTAGACGAAGGACATCGCTCGAGCTCAAGATTGGCCGCTCGAGCATCCACCCGCTCAAGCATAGGAAACGCCGCTCGAGTGTAGAATACACTCTTCTAGTATTTGCAGGTCTGCAAAAAACACTGAGGGTTTGCGAAGCCCGCTCGAGAGCAAGAATGGCCGCTCGAGCGGAGGAGCAAAAATCTGGGCAACAAAGGTTTGGAAACTCAAGCAACCAACCTATCCCAAACACACAACTATAACAATCTCAAAGCCAAATCCAAGGAGATATAAGGGGAAACAAGATATGACCAACACTGTAAGACTAATAAACCCGAGTCCAGAATATAAGATGGGTCGGGTCAAAATCGGAATCGCTATAACCTTCCCCCCTTAAGGAATTTCGTCCTCGAAATTTCAAATCATGTTTTATAGTTATGTTTAAACCAAACACAATAACAATAGATAATCAATCCATTCCATCATTATGACCCATTCTCCGGTTATCCATTCTCATCAACTCGATACATGAGTTCCAACATTAAAAGTACAATCCACATTTTCCGAAACATATACAATGTTTATATTAAACCCGTGTTTCCAAAACATATACAACATATACAATGTTTCTATATTTCATTATCATAACAAAGTTTCAATATATGCTCAAACATCAACAAATAAGTCCGGATACTTCTCACGGACTTTCGACACACATTCCCAAGTTACTTCCTCAACTCCATGATGTTCCCACAGCACCTTAACTAATAGAAAAGTCTTGCTTCACATGACTCGACTCAACAAGAAGGAACGAACATGTATGCCTCCCTAACCGGCAAAACTCGCGGTGGTTTATGAGACAAGAACAAATACCCTGATAACAATAATAACAGTAACAACAACTTTAACAACAACCGCACTTTAGGACATCCACCACGTCTCGACCACCGACAATACACAAACCACTATTGAGTGCTTAACACTCCAACATAGGGAATAAGGAAACCACTCGCACACAAGGCCTAAGGTCTACTCTCGTAGAACGAGAACGCAAAATAAAACACGATTAATTTATAACGTTATGGCACACCAATGCCCGACAATTCTAAGACATTGCCAAAAAGATACACAACAAGCAACTAGCACTCAGACTAGATCCAAGTGCGACTTTTCAACACTAGATATAAGATATTCTGTTCAGGTTAAAGAAAATGCTTTATTTATCCCCATTTGTCTCAAATCACTAGGTTTTCCCCACAAGGTGTTCAAAATCTACACCGTCACAATTTCAAATACATTAACAACTGGCCACAGCAAAACTCAAGGATTTCCAAACTATTTTTCCCAAAACCAAAACTGCAAATTCATGTTTCAACCCAAAATTGTTTTAGTTTATGAAAAGTACCCAAGGCCACAATACTAAAAAGAAAGGTTTGGCTTTCCTCCAAATCATTCATCAATATTCCTTTAGTAAATCACAACACAGTCACCCAACAAAACCCATCACACTCACGTTGGTGCCACAATACCCAAAACAAAATCTCTACGATGAGAACCCCTATAAATTTTTGAAATACCAGCTACGCAATAACACAAGGGAAGAAATTTCATACCTGCCAAACACATAATAGCGCAAAGTGCTCATAAGACCAAGGTTCTCAATCGAAATCCCAAATCGGTTACTACAACTCAAAACAGCCTTCCAACTGTCTATACGGGACTTACATCTCACACCAAGACACCGTTCAATTACACAACCCTCTATTTCGACCTATCTCCGAGGTGACTATATGTCAACCATCCCAATTACTAACCAATCAACTATACAACACTATTCACCAGTACCAGCCTTCAAACATCGACATACCACTCAACTTCACCTAATTTAGTATCACTACTAACTTCTTGCCCAACCTCACCAACTCCGAAATGGAGTTCCATGCACAACCTTTCGTGTCCATTGAATCACTCCGGATTCTTTAAAGTTAGCCCACGGTACTCTGATTCTCCATTCACCCCTCACACGTATGCCTATATGGCATGCACATCCTTGCTTCATATTTGAGTCCTAACTAGACTTCTTAAGTCAAACACAATACATCCTTTCAAGTCAACGCACACACCAGTACCTTACCCCACTACACAAGGACCAAATAACTCAAAACAACTCTGACAAAGCACACCACTCACTCCACACAATCTTACTACTTCACTCGGAGTTCCACTATCCAAACTAGACAACAAACACTTATACCACGATGACCCAGTACTACCGAATATTAAACTACTTAATCCAATTATTAACCACAATATACGTTCCATACGTTGCCACACACCATACTAGTAAAAACTCATCACTTATTGCACAACATCTCACCCTTAACTCTAAATGGGTTATCTCCGCACTGAAATCCCTCTTTTTGCGAATATACTCACAACCTCCACCGAATTCATAACAACAAAATTCACATACTTATTCTCTTGCATTGAGTCAACTCGCAAAGGCCTACTACGCTACAATGCCATCATTACCACATAATCGCCCAAACCGAATAACAAGTAAACACAACACCTCCATCCCTCAGTAACCAATAAGGTCAACTCTTTAATCCATATTCTACTCGTCACTCAATACACGAGTACAACCAAAATACTAAGTCTCCTAATCAATCCACCAGCTATTGATACTTATTGAACAATTGCCCTGAACCAAGCCCCGAGCACATACACATGACACCTACAAGGCTCTTAAAGTCTTACCAACCTAACTCTATTGAAGAATGAAAGAAGATCTCAACCTTCTCACCGTCATTCCAAACTTCGATCCATAAACGCAAAACCACAGTGACCCTACACATAGGTCACGCACTAACCATGGATTGTACACCAGGCCAATCCTTCCAACAACATCTCTTAACTTAATCAGAATTAAGGTACACACCACTCACACCCAAATACAATAAAGGAATCCTAGAACTTAGGAAACGCTCGCTATACCACTGTTCAAACTATAATACTGGCTACTTCGAACACACCACCCACCGATGTCAACAACCACTACTATGATAAGGGACTAACATCCCTCCACAAGGAACAACTAACCAGATAACATGGAGATCCACTACCATAACCTACCATTAAAGTACAAGACTATACCCAACAAAACTATATGCGATTCACCCCTTGGAAACAATGCGTTGTATATACGAAACCTAGTGCCAATCGCACACTTCATAGCCTCTCGAGGAATTTTCACAACAATAGATCGAAACCTCTACCACAAACATAAGATTAAATAAGGAACGCTCACGAAATTTCATACACCCGACAAGTATAACTGTTCTCACCTCATGGTAACTCTAACCAAAACACACATCCCTCAACAATTCTTTTTAATTTCAAAATATGGCTCGCCGGCCATCGTATTTCCAAACCAAATCACAAGCGTATATATGCATCAATACAAAGATTTTTTTTGATCCCACAACAACTTATCATATTAATAAAACTTTATAGTCATTACATGCTCCAATCTACCCAATCCATGGAAATAAACAAGCAAGGTACATACATATAAACAAGTAATTATGATGTCTCAACATCCCCAAAACACATTAGTTAAACAACAGAACCCAATGATTACAAAACGATAACCCACTGGTTACAAAACAGAATAGCCAAAACAAAACCATCCCATTGGTACTACCGCCGTTACCGTCCCTCACTGGACCGCTAAAGTTGGTTATCCTCAAACCTAAGATACCCTAAGAGCTCACCAGCCACAGATAAAAGCTGCTGATGTGTCCTAACTGGCCACACCTAGAACAAATACGTAATTCCCCACTAGGGGTCTGAGAATTTGGCTCTCTCGAGGCCTTCAAAATCTAGTCTGCTTGGTTTCCATAATGGTATTGCCCCTGCCCAGACAAATAAGGTTGAACCCGACTAAGTTGCGGAACAACCAAAGAAGTCCCCGGTTGGGTACAAAAACATTTAGCATGACCCAGCTAATTACATACCTAGCAAATAAGTGGTCCCCGAATACGTGACTGGTGAGGATCCCAATGAATGGTACCCCAGCGAGCACTCGTTCACCCTAAGTCCTGACCAGTTAGATGATCCTGGTAGTGCAACTGGTTGAACCACCAACCTTGCCTTCTTCCTCTATGGGCAAGCCAAAGACTTATGGCCTAGCTGACCACATTTGAAACAAGTGAAACCCCTCTATTTATCCTTACCCGAACCCAAACTCAACACTGGAAAGGTAGATCTAGACTGTACTCCCTGAGACTGTTGTGGGTTGAAACCCCTTTGCCTCTTACAAGGTCTGCCAACACCCTGAGTTACAGGAGTCGCCGACATGGCCTCCTTCATACTCCATCCCATGGCTAATACTGCTGCCTCTACATGAGCCACAGCTTCAACAAGCACATTATAACTCCTACGCCAGGACCCGACAATTCTTCCTCGGATGTCGTCACACAACTTACTCTCAAACTCCGGAGCAAATCTCGACAGGTTAGTAAACCATGCTTCAAACTGTACCAAAGGTGTAGTACCTTGGCGTAACTCCACAAATTGTTTCCACAATTCTTCCAGTGTGGAAGAAAAGAAATTGTCACCTCCTCGTCTAGGCATCCTAATAAGGGTAACCCAAAGATTAGCATAGTCACAAATGTACTGAAGCCAATTTACTCAAGTCCTAGTACAATGGACAACATTTAATCCACTCCACGTAAGCACCTAGTCACATAAACACATATGAATTTCCTTCCTAGACAATGACCGTCCTGCGGCGTTGCCAAAGTTCCAAATAGAAACATCAAGTGCTCTTCTAGCAGGACTTTTAGAAACCCATAGACCCAATCATCTTAGGAACTAAATCCCATTGTAGACACCCCATTTTTGACCACCCGTAAGACTTAGGCAATTGGTCCAGCGCACTCGATGATGAAAACTACATTGTGTGATTCGAGTTCTCAATGAGGGAATCTAAGGTCGAGCCCCAAAATAATCCCAAAACCTTCCTACTTGTCTCATTCTTACCTCAGAGATTCATTTTTGACCATTTTGCCACTTTATACTAAGTTTGAAATAGGGGAGTGAGGTAGCACATTAGAGCCGACCGTGCCCCATTGGGAGCCGGTCGTGCCTCGATGGTGATACACACTGTTCTGGATGAGAGCCCGCCAGCTGCTTTTTTTTTTTGAAGATATTTTCGACTTGTTTTACTCAAATTCTATAAAAATGAGGTTATACTTATGTTTTGAGGGTTGGAAATTTTCTAAAGAACCTATACACACAAGAGAGAGCTCCTTCTTCTTATACAAGTCACCTTTGAACCAACCTATCTCTCTTGATCAATATTCATACATCATCTACCATCTTCGATCATAACCTTTGAACCTTGGTTGAGCTTTCTGAATCACAATTCAAGCTTGAAAGTGTGCTTGAACCAAGTTTGTGTTACAAACAAGAGCTTGCTTCTTTGGGAGGTATAAGCTTACTACCTCTTCTCTTGCTCTCTTTGTTGTCTCTTGTTATCTATTTCTTGTGTTTTTATATTGTCTTAAGCCCATTTCAACTGTCTAAGCTTGGGTTTGGATAGCTACCAAAGGGTAGAGAGAGTTAACACTCTTTCTTATACATTCACCTATAGCTCAAACCCTTGTTTTACACCCTTTTCTTTACTTTCCAAATTGATTTTTAGAGTTTAAAAGAGGCTAAGAATCATGCTTTGAGGTTTCAAAGGTGGAGGAGTTAGCTACCCCTCCTTGTTCTTGCTTACTAGCTTATTTTCCTTGCTTGTTGTTTAGCCTTTTGGGCTCTTTTCATGCACTTTGAGCCACTATTTTTCACCTATTAGGGGCAATTTTAGGGCTATCCTTGGTTGTTTAATTGGTTCAAGATTTGATTAGTTCGTTTGTTGTATGTTGTTCTTAGCTTTTCTTTAATTCATTTCCATGTTAAGAGCCTCATTTTAATAAGAAACTTACCATCCATCTCTTTCGTTTGAGAGTTGTTTCAACCGGTTGATGGTTATTCAAAACATGAGCTAGAGATCTATGCTTAATGACTTACTCTGTACGGAGGTTCATCGTCAATGGCATGGTCTCTCTTTCATGTTGAGAATCACTTCCTTTTTGACATACTTCTCATTTAGTGGACGCAATCATCAACTTGGACAAATGGATTAAAGAATGGTAAAGACTAATGAATTTGGCTTAAAATGAACCAACCAACATAAAGAACATGAGTTATATTGCTTGGGTTTAGCCGAATGTTATGCTGAGTCTATTGTATCAAGAGTCGTCAAACATCAATTTATGGTGTTTTGACGACCCTTGAAGCGTCTTTACTCCCCCCCTCCCCTTTGAGCTCACTCCATAATAAAAGGAGGGTTGGTGTTGATTCATTGCATTCATTGATTTTGTCCAAACCGTGGCCGAAATCATCAAGCAAGCAACTTGCTCATTGATGGTTTTGAAAACAACTCCATCCTTCTCTTGAGGCTTTCCATGACAGAGAAGTGTAAGAGGGACAAACAGAGCTCAGAAAATTATGTCTGCACTGTTTTCACCTCAGAACACAAAAATAGAGTTTTGCATGAAATTAGGGCACGGTTGGGCCCCAATGTTTGGTAAACAGGGTGTTTTGTAGAAAATAAGAAGCAGTGACTGAAGGTGAAACAGGGCAAATTCCAAGAAAGGCGGACAGAGTTGCTTCTGAAAGTCGTCGCATGCATGCCATCCTTATGTTTTTTTAGTTCTATCAAATGTTATAAATTAATGCTCTCATTATCATTGTAATTAAATATAATTAGCATTGTTGTAATGATTATGAATGTTTATTGTTGAGTAACTTAGATAGTTAGTTTTATTGTGTACCCTTGTTGTAATAAATTAGGTAGCTAGCTTATTTCTTATTATTAGTCTTGTTGTAATAGCTTAGTTAATTAGTTGTTTATTCATTAATTTGGTTTTGTAATAGTTACTTTAATCCGGACACTTGGACATTCATTCGAACCATCTTGCACGAGGGAAAAATATGTAATAAGCTTGTATGTCTTCCAACCCCCATTTCTTTCTCCTTTTTATTTACTCGCTTATGATGGTAGTGTAGAGCATCATGTTTACTTAGCATTCCCATGTTTGCATGCACTCATCTCGCATGTATAAGGGTTCGGCTCATCATTCTAGCCAATGTCAATTTTAATTTCATTGTTTGAAAACATGATTTATCACATGTCTTGAATTGGTTCATATGCCATGCTCATAGCCGAGCCTATAAAAGTGGCATAAATGTATGCGTTGCATTACTCACATTACATTGTTTAGGAACATGCATATTTTTTAATTATTTTGCTTTGTTTGGATTGCCTTGGAATACTAGGTGAGAGTTTATTGCTTTAGCATCTTGCATTGCGTGTGCTTGTTGTCATGTCAAGCATGCTTTCCATAAGGCTAAATGCTTAGATGATATAATTGTTCGAATGCCGGTGGATGAAGGCTAATTGCCAAAATTGGGACAAATTGATTAATGTGCATACGAACTCACGAGTATCAAAAACAATTTTCAAACAAACATGAAATCAAATGTTCCAACTTTTGCAACACATAGTAATGTTAGTCTAATAATCGGAACAAGAGCATATAATGTAAATAAGAATCACATCATGATTAGTAGAGGCTGATCTTTGATCGGGCGAATGGGGTGCTCAATTCATGACCTTCCCCTCTTGTACCTAAGTTCTCGAGCCAAGACACTTTGGTGATGAAGGATAAGTGGCCTTTGGCACGAGTCATGAGTTTCCTAAATTTTCCAAAAATATTTAGGTGGCGACTCTGTAATCTGGCAAAGTAGTCCATTTTTGGCATTTGATTCAAACATCGATTTTCCAAAAGAATTGTCGAATTTGGACTCTTTTTGTGTTTTCACTGTTTCACATTGCACTTGTGAAATCAAATTCAAAACCACGAGAGTTCGAACTGTAGAGCTAGTCGAATCCGAAAGGAGCACGAAAAGATAGCTACAACCATACCCATATAATCACATAAGCATGTTATCACATGGTATACCATACAAATTAACGTCTCTATCAAGCGAGACAAACCCATTGTGGTAGTAACCACTTCCCATGTACCCAAACTATTCAAACCCGGTATGCTCTGATACCAAGTTGTAATGCCCCGAAATAAATACAATGAATCCATCCCACAAACAGTAGTGTAATTGAAACGATACATTTTCATTAATTAGAGTTTAATATACAAAAGTGATAGATGTAATAAGAGATAAAAGCTACACACGTATCATATGCCTTATTGGCTTACATCTTTCCAAGTCGCTGCTTGGGTACAACAAAGTTGAGTCATAAGCTCAAAACAAATAAAGCCCTAAGCTTGTACAAACAAGAAATACAAAACACAAGCAAAAGAAACAATACGAGCCTTCAGCTCCACAATCCTCCCAAGCTAAGCCCCTGGTGGAGGCATATCACCAACACCTGAAAATAGTTTTTTTCCCACATAGGGTGAGCCAAAGCTCAGTAGAAATAATCCAGTACAACATATGAAACTTAACGAAGATATAAGGGTAATATGCAATTACAATGCCATTGATAAGTCCTTTCATAAATTCTTTGCAAAACATACAACACCAACAGTATTAATACACTTCATGACAACAGTCCATTTTATTCAAACAACCCAAACTGAGAATACAACTCAATAAGTCTTTATCCAGAATAATTATCATACAATCACTTCTATTTGCCATTTTACAGATAGTTTGTCCATGGGAATCGGTACCCATGTATAATCAGGATTTTTGGGACTTTCACCCAGGACGCTCCGGCTAACTTAATTCAATGGAGTACATCCCCTATCTTCTTCCGAACATGGAGTACATTCCCTATCTTCTCCCGAACATCATACATATACAATGTATTTAAAGACATAATCATACATGGAGTACATCCCCTTATCTCCTCACAAACATCATACATATACAATGTATTTAAAGACATAGTCATATTCAATGACAACGAATGAGAAATTAGTTTCAATTCACCTAATCCTCATGCAATTTCTACAACAATCATAGCTATCCTTCACTGATAGCCCAAAACAGATATTTCTAAATAGATATACAATCTCAAGACAGATAATTTATTCAAAATTTCATAAGTGAATGATAATACATATTCTCTCCACTATTCATGTCAATGTCCATTCAATTTCACATTTTTAATACCAATTTCATTTATTTATCCAAGATAAATATTTGAAACGTTTTAGGGCAAAATCCCCATTTCCCAAATATCAATCCCGAACACCAAAATCAACTATTTTGCCATAATATAACCTCATATTCATCCCATAGCCATTTATAATTCATACACTTAGAAACGCCTCTTTTGATTTTAAACCAAAACCCTAGATTTGTTCAAAATCCACCAAAAATCACAATAATGTTTATACAAAACAAATAACTAAGTTAAAAGCCATATAGAAGTATAGAGAATCCCTGCCTCAAAGTTAGAAGACGAGCAAAGCGAAGGAGAACTTTAAAGACACTGAAGCCCACTTTTGTTCTGATGAAAAGAGAACTCATGACATGCTCTACCTTTATATCAAAGGCACTAGGGTGAAGAACCCAATGGATCTAGGTGAAAATCTAGAGAGAAGGGGGTTTTAGAAAGAGAGGCTCTCAGATCTAGGGTTTATGGAAGAAAAAAGATGAAAAAGTGATGAAGAAGGATGTTGTTGCGAATTGATATACACTTGGTCTGCTCGAGCGTAAAAAGTGACGCTCAAGCATCAGACACATTGTTCCACTTGAGCGCAAGAAGTGATGCTCGAGCATAGAATACACACTTTCAGAAGTTTTACAG
Source organism: Camellia japonica (assembly GCA_030407325.1). Taxonomy (NCBI): domain Eukaryota; kingdom Viridiplantae; phylum Streptophyta; class Magnoliopsida; order Ericales; family Theaceae; genus Camellia; species Camellia japonica. The sequence continues at coordinate 88,858,969 of JAPPVO010000017.1, read as the reverse complement.
ACGAAGGACATCGCTCGAGCTCAAGATTGGCCGCTCAAGCATAGAAAACGCCACTCGAGCGTAAATACACTCTTCCAGTATTTGTAGGTCTGCAAAAACACTAAGGGTTTGCGAAGCCCGCTCAAGCGCAAGAATGGCCGCTCAAGCGAGGAAGCAAAAATCTAGGCAACAAAGGTTTGGAAACTTAAGCAACCAACTTGTTCCAAACACATAACTACAACAATCTCAAAGCCAAATTCAAGGAGATACAAGGGGAAACAAGATATGACCAACAATGTAAGACCAATAAACCCGAGTCCAGAATACAAGATGGGTCGGGTCAAACTCGGAATCGCTGTAGTTCATTTTATCACACTAAGGTTCATGATTATGGTCAAGTATGTGGCCCTATCTTCGACAATGTTAAGGTTTTGAGGGTATCTTAGTCATTTTGAGTGAATTTGTTAGCTAAAGAAGTATTACCACTCAAATGGGTTATGAGTAATTTTGATTAGAAGCTGAGTAATGATCTAAATATAGGGGATTGTATGTAATGGCCTTGTGGATAAAAAAAGGGGTCATGCATGAGTCATATTATAGTTTTTATTTTTATTTTTAAGTCAGTGATTTTGAGGCTGTCCTCTAATATGTAAGGACATTTTTGAACTTTCTACTTATCATATGAACTTAATAATAAATACTATGTAAAGATATGATTAGAAAATACTATGTTATCTTTCCATCATTAAGAGGTATTTCAATCTATGCTTGCAAGACTTTTAATTTTTCTATTGTGGTAGTTTTGGGGCACCATGTCCTAATCATATCTCATCCATTAGTTCTTAATAATGAAAAAATTCATTCAATTGATAGGTAATAAGTAAAATCAGTTGCAAAAATAAGTAGAAGATATAGAGTTAAAATTGCAATACTTATCATGATTTTAAACAATAAATTTTATATGGTAATTTTAAATCCATCAAGATTAAGCTATTTAATCCAATTTTCAAATTCATTAGTAAACTATTGTATCTAAATTTGAATTACTATCCTTATTCAAAGTCAAATGGGTCCTCTGTTCTAGTTCCTTGTCCCTCTCTCTCTTCTCTTCTCTTCTAATTTAAATCCAAATCACACTAAAAAAATATAAACCCTAACTCAAACAAACAAACAAACCAACAAAATTCAGATCTTTTAACTAAAGACATGACTTCAAGTCTACAATCTCAAATATGGATTCAATCAATAAAATGAAAATGAAAAGCACTCAAACCCAAAATAGAGCAAAGAAATACCTCTAACTTGCCGACTAGAATAGTGCGAAAGACTCCACACCCCATTAAAGCTTTGGGAACTAGCCCCTCACTCTTAGCTAAAAAAGCAAAACTTTGCTCCTCTAGCTGGCTAGAGTGTGTGAACAAGCCCTAGTTTCAACCTTCATTTGGAAGGGACCAAACTGCTTCTTTCATGCCTCACAATCCTAATTGGATTGAGGAATTAAAACTCACCCTCTTCGAGAGCCAAGATTTTGCTCCCTACCAGGCTCCAGTTCCTCCAATTGCTTATCAGCAGTATAGAGCCCAAACTCTACTTGTTGCTTTCTCTCATTTGTACATCTTCAGAACTCTTTCAAAACACATGAAATCACGTTGTTCCATAATAAGTGGCATAGTCTATACTTGTATGTTTCTCATAGTAAAATTGTAAGATTTATTTAATAACTGGAATATGAACATATAAAGAAAATAAAACTCATATCATGGTTTAGTAGAGGCCGATCTTTGATCAGGTAAGCGGGGGTGCCAATTAATGGACTTCCCCTCTCATACCTAAGGTTCTAAGCCAGGCATCTTTGGTTACGTCGAACAATGGCCTTGGTACAAGTCATAGGTTTCCTAATTTTTCCAAAAATATTAGGTGACGACTCTAAGATCTGGTGATGTAGTTAATTTTTGGTAAAGATTTTGTATTAAAATGAGTTTTTCATAAAAGTTTCCAAATTTGGACTCTCATCTATATTTCACATTGCTCTCGTGAGACTAGATCAAAAAAGTCAAGGGTCCGAAGTGTTTAACGCGCACGGGTACCCCCCAGCATGTTACAGTTTTTGGCGACTCTGCTACGGATTTTATGAAACCTTGACCCAAACTCCATGATATGAGTTTTATTTTCACTTATATGTTTATTGCATTGCATGCATTGGTGCACTTGAAGTCCCTGTGTTGCTCAAATACTGGTGGGAGCACAGGAAACTCTTGTGACACTATACATATCTCTACGTTACTTTTGAGGCCTTGTGTTAACTTCTTGAGATTTGTCAAAAAGGTAGCTCTGCTATCTAAGGTTCTCAGACTTCAAAAAGAGGCTATATTAACTCTTCCAACTTCCTGGGATCTTCATTGGTCATTAACCAAATGACTCTTTGGTAACATCACCTTGACTTTAACCCCTAGAGTAGAACCAACCTTGTACGTATAGTGAGCTATAGTACCTTCCAAAATCAGGATAGGTTGCTCTCCAGTTTCTAGGATGTGTGATACCGCTTGTTTGAATAGTGAAGCTCTAGATCATTTCAAAGTTAGGATAGGGTAACGCTAGCCCCTCCGTAGGGGTGTTTGTTCTCTTTTCTACTATATGTTATGTGCAATGTATGAGATCTATTCAAGGGTTCTCAAATTCGAATGAGTGGTTCAGGCATTTCAGTTTCTGAGGTTGAGTTCAGTTTTTTGATGGTGTATACAGTAGACAGTTGTGCGAATTAGACCAAAGTGCTGCTGGAATTCTGATTAGAGGTCCTATTTTTGTTTTTGCTAGAAAGTCATAGCACTATAGCTTCAGAACGATCTAATATCTCCCAAGTTTTGTGGGCTCGCGTTGGTATACAGATTTGGTTCAAGGACAGCCAGTGTTAGTTTCTCGCTGTCAGTACCTTTCCAGCCAAAAGTTCTAGAATCTATAATGGATCCACCTCTAATGGTGATAGATGACCAACCTCTGGTAGACATCGTAAACCTATTTTTGTCCCTTCAACGAAGCATGGATGCTCTTAGCACCAAAGTTTTTGCCAATAATGAGGCTCTTACTGAATTACAATGCCTATTGGGGCATCTACATCTTATCCACCTCCAGTAGTTCCACCAGTTGAGGAATTCCATGAACCTAAGCTGCAAAAAGATTTTAGAGTTCCTACATAACCAATGAAAGGACTTTTCCCCATGGGTATTGATGAAGTTGACCCAACTATGTTGAAAATATCCAAATTAGAGAAAATGTTCAAAACATCACAAGGGATCAACTCTGTTCCAGACATCGATGATGGGTTTACGAAAACAACTATGAGGTTACTCGAGCGGTTCAAAATGCTACACATAGATAGATTTGATGGGGCTGTGACCCTATGGTTTATATCCGGCTCTTCTTAGACATTCTGACGTCCATAGGCTTATCTCGAGCTCAAAAGCTTTCCTTGTTCAGAAGAACCATGTCAGGAGTGGTTGCTACTTGGTACGCCAAGTTAGATAATTGTCAAGCAAAACTGGGAGGAGTTAGTTGAAAAACTTGTAACACAATACTCCTATAATACACAAATTGAAATAACCACTCGAGAACTGGAGGCGACCCAGCAAGAGCCCAACGAGAGCTTCATGGCATTTATCACCAGGTGAAGGGCCAAAGCAGCCATGATGGCAAACAGGCCTCTGCAGAAGATCAAGTCCGTATGGTTGTCAAGAATCTGCATGGAAGATTACTGCAGAAGATGATAGCTCTTCTACTCTTCAACTTCAAGGGCCTCCATGAGATTGCGATTCAAATTAAGGATGCTATCAAACAAGGAATCATTACAAAAGGAAATGAGCCTGCGAGAAAGACATTTACTCACAATTCTAATGCTACTATCAGTAGTAACACAGCTGCCAATTCCATACCCTCAAAGAACAACACTGTCACCATTTTTATCAAAGTGGCCAATCCTTTTGCTAATGTTGACCCACAACCGACCACGTTGACCAGACCTCGAACCCGAAGGTTTCACTTTCTTTATATGTCTCCAACCCATGCCATGAAAATTTTAGTGGAAAAAGGGCACCTCAAGCTCGTTGATCCCTAACCCCTTCTAGTCCACTTCCACGTAGCCATGATCCCACCAAGTATTGTGCCTTCTACTAACAATACGATCATGATACCGACCATTACATCCAACTTCATCGTGCGATTCAAGATCTCATCGACAGTAAAACCATAGCTCCGCCTCAACTCCAAAGAGCCAAAGCCACATCCAACCCATTGCCACCCCATGACCAAGTCCTACCACATTCCCAGCTCAACTGCATCCATACACTACCACCCACATTCAACCCACCATATACATCACACATTCTCATTTGCCTAAGCCCGAGGTGTTTATTCCAAAGAGCACTGATTTATTCATGATATATGTACCATAATCCTAACCAAAACCCCAAAACCTTGTGATGGCAAATGCTTTGGAGCTAGAATTGGATGTTATGGCAGATATTCTCATGGGCATGCACTTCCCCTATTTATGGTTTTCTCAAGCCATGGAATGATCATGCAGCAAAAAAGCACGGGAGAAATTCTGGGTCTAACACTGGCTAAATCTGTGATAAATCTTGAGACTAGCACAGGACAGTAAACTCGGGAGATATTGTGACCAATTCTGGGATCGAGGATGGACCACTTGTGAATTGCACAAATTTCATTCTAGATGTAGTTGATGGCCTGCACTTTAACTATTAAGAATGGTTTTTATTCTGAGTTCTGAATTGAATGTTTAGTCTGAGTTTAATGCGAGTCTAAATTTGTTGATTTCAGGAGTGCTAACCTAGACATCTCGGTCCTGTCTAGGTCTTCTTTGTTGTTTTCTTTTGAGTCTATTGTCATCATGTTTTGGGTTGATGGTTAAAGCTATTCATCAGTTAATACCTCCCCTTTTTGGGTTGATGGTTAACACTATATTTCTCTCTCTCATGTGAGTGTATTTGGATTGTACCCCTTGTTATGCTTCATATCATTTGCACAAGGCTTGCCTCACATATTTCTTGTTATATTGCATAAATCATGAATTTTAAAAAATATATATATATATATATATAAAAACTGGTTTCGTGAAGCGCATAAGGCCAACTTTCAATTTGTATTTTGAGCATGTCATTTCTATTCTGCCCTGAACTACGCTGGTTTGATTCCTTGCAAAATGATACATAAGCAACCTTCGAGTTCAACCAACTGCATTTGCATCTTGTTTGTTTGCCCAAGTTATACGGCCTTGTCAAAAGGATCGTCTTCGGGCATTGACATTCACTCAAGTCATGAAATGACTTTGAGCTCTGCCAAAAGAAGGGCAACTGTAGACATCCCATTTTGACCAGTCCTAAGACTTGGGCGCTTTCTTTTGATTACCTGATGATGACAATCAGAATGTGTTTCTCACAGAATCCTCAGTAAGAGAGATGGAATTTAAGCTTTAATCCCAATTTTCACACATTTTTGGCCAAATTATTTTTTATCCAAAATTCACCAATCTCCACTACCAAAAGAATCTTGGCTCTTCAATCTTCACTACCAAAATTCCTACACATCAATCCCCACTCACCATCAACTTTCAAAATCACACCCCATCAATCCCCACTCACCATCCACTTTCATAATCACACCCCATCAATCTCTACTCGCCATCCACTTTCATAATCACACCCCATCATCCCCACTCACCATCCACTTTCATAATCACGCCCCACCATCCCCACTCATCATCCATTTTCCTAATCATACCCCACCATCCCCACTCACCATCCACTTTCCTAATCACACACCACCATCCACGTCCATTATACATTGTCTCACAGTAGCTCCATTATCTTTCCTAAATGCTCCACTTTGTCTTCCACCATTGCCCACTTGCATTGCCTATATAATGAGAGCTCTAGTCTTGAGTTTGAGGAGATGAATTAGAAGAGAAGTGTATAAAGAATGCTAAATTTGAGTTAGAATTTGAGAGAAAAGAAAGCCTTGAAAACAAGAGAGTTGTCTTGCCAAAGTAGTCAAGTTACCTAGCCTATACATCTTATCTTCCTTTTCAAACACCACTCAAGAATCAAGTCCTAAAGCTTTGATCAAAGAGAGAGTAGTCTTGCCAAGTTGAAAAAGATTAAAGAGTGATCATACATTGTAGCTTGCTTTTTGTGCTCCTCGGAGGGGTTTAGTCTCCCCGGATACGATAGCCATACAGTTTGAACTCCCGTGGTTCTGAATCTGATTTCACAAGTGCAATATGAAATGAATAAACACAAAAGAGTCCAAATGCGACAAACCTTTTTAGAAAATCGATTTTGAATAAAAAAAAATGCCAAAAATGGACCACTTTGCCAAATTACAGAGTCGCCACCTAAATATTTTGAAAAATTTAGGAAACCCGTGACTCGTGCCAAAGGCCACTTGTCCGTCATCACCAAAGTGTCTTGACTTAAGAACTTAGGTATGAGAGGGAAAAGTCATGAATTGAGCACCTCTCACCCGATCAAAGATCAGCCTCTACTAATCATGATGTGATTTTTATTTATATTATATGCTCTTGTTCTGGTTATTATACTATCTTTTACTAGGTGATGCACACAAGTATAGACCAATTCACAAAATTTGGAATTCATTGATTTTATGTTTGTTTTGAAAAAGTGTTTTGCATACATGTCACTTGAAAAAGCGAGCTCATATTTGCATTAATCAAATTATTCCAACTTAAGTAAAAAGGCCTTCATCTACCGACATTCAAACAGGTATATCATTTAAGCACTTAGCCTCATGGAAAATATGCTCGATATGGCAACACAAACATACATGCATTATGCTAAAGCAAGAAATGCTCACCTAATGCTCCAAGGCAAGCCAAATAAAGCTAAAATAATTAGAAGAAATGCATGCACCTAAACAATGCAACACATGCAATCATGCAATCATGCAATCATGCAATTAATAAGCTCGGCTACTAGCACGATATGTGAGTCAATTCAAGGCATGTGATAGAGCACGTATTCGAGTAAAGCATTTGAAATTGACGTTGGTTAGTATGATGAGCCGAACCCTAATGCATGCAAGACAAAAGGATACGAATCATGAAAAATGCTAAGGAAACATGATGCTCTATGCTACCCATCATAAGCGAGTAAATAAAAGAGAGAAAGAAATAGGGGTTGGAAGACATACACAATTATTACATATTTTACCCGCATGCAAGAGGGTCCGAATGTCCGAGTGTCCAAATTAACTACTTGTTACAAATTCGAATGAATAATAAATAATTATCTAATTTATTACAACAAGGATATTATAACAATAATAATTACAACAATAATAAAAATGCACAAGGATCATATGCGCCTTGATGAAGACGGTTTCAGAAACTGCTCTGTCTGCCCTCTGGGAATCTGCTCTGTTTCATCCTCAGCCACTGCCCTCTGTTTTTACCAAAAGTACTCTGTTTACCAAACATTGGAGCCTGACCGGCCCCCCAATGAGGCCCGGCCAGGTCCAAATAAGCCTGACCGTGCCCTATTTTCTTGCAGAAAAATGTTTTTATGCTCTGAGGTGAAAACAGTGCAGACAAAGCAACTTTAAACCATGTTTGTTCCTTCTGCTCTTCTCTATCATAGAGAAACTCAAGAGAAGAATGGATTCGGTTCCAAAACCATCAATAGGCGCAAGTTGATTGCTTGATAGTTTCAAAATTAGACATAAATTAATGAATACAATAAGACACACACACCCCTCCCTCTTATCATGAAGTTAGTTCAAGGAGAGAGGCAGACACGCCTCAGGAATCATCAAGCATCATAAATTAGTATGTGATGACTCTAGAAGCGTTGGATTCGGTATAACATCCGAATTTTATCAATCTTCTTTAAGTCGGTTGATCCAATTTTAAGCTGATTTTATTAGCCATTTTCAACTTACCATTCCATTGCTTAATCATTTTGTCCAAAAGTGAATGTCACGTCCACTAAGTGTAAAAGAAATAAAGATGAAAAAGTATCCACTTAACCCGAGAAATGAGCCTTTTAAGCCCTTTTCTTCAGGGGAAATTACAAAGGAGGAATCAAACTCGTTTACAAGCGATAATGGATTCCAAATAAAACCCATAATGAGCGATAATGGCTAGTCAAACTCAAAAGAGTGATAATGACATAGCCAAACCCATAATGAGCTATAAGGACTCGAAACCCAAACTTCAGAGTAAGCTATAATGAGACCTTCCTTTGTGATTTCCAAGGGCCTAACTAACAGGCTAGCCCCTTAGAAGCAAATACACCGGTGATAAAGAGGAATGACAAATAAAAGTTGTGTTTAGCATAAGAGAGATATGATGCCTTTGGTAATGAACCTCCGAAGAGATTAAACCATTAAGCATGGATTTCTTTCTTATGCTTGAACGACAACCTTTTACTAAACACAACTCTTTGATAATAAAAAAAACAAAGAATGGAGGGAGGTTGCAAGATGATTATGCAAAGTTGATTACTTCAAAAGTGAACTCTTTACAAGAAAACTAAGTAAATAAAGCTATCAACTCAAATAACTCGATGTCTAAGGCCTAAACAACCGAAGCCATGAGGACTTACAACACAACGAGTATAATATTCAAAGCATAAACTATATAAATGAATTAAACAACTTCTAAACAGCCCCTAAAATGTAAAAAAAAAAATAGTAGCTAAAATCATGTTTAAGAGAGCACAAAATATAGCCAAAAACAATGAGGTACAAAGCTAGTAAGCAAAACTAAGGATGGGTGGCTAACCCCTCCACTTTTGGGACTTCTAAACCATATTTTCCAGCCCTTTTAAACTCTAAAAATCAATATGTAAACCCAAGAAAAGAGTGGTAAAACAAAGGGATGAGCTATAGGATAAGGTGCAAGAAAATGTGTTAAGCCTCTCCACCTTTGGTAGCTCTTTAACCCCAAGTTTCAATACTTGGAAATGATCCAAAACAGTATGAAAACACAAGAAAAAGATTGAAATGAAAGAAAGAAAAAAGGTGGCAAGCTTATACCTCTTGAAAAGAGAAAGCTTTGGTTGTAAACCAAACTTGATCCTAAAGCACTCTCAAGGTTGAATTATGGTTCCAAAGTCTCAACCAAGGCTCCAAGTCTAAGCTCCCATGGTGTATATGATGTATGTATATAGTCCAAGAATGGTAGGATAGCTCAAAGGTGACTTGCAAAAGAAGAAGGAGCTCTCAAAGGTGTGTTTGGTTCTTTTAAATTTTTCTAACCCTCAAAATAGAGATATCAGCTCGTATTTATAAAATTTGAGCCAAATAGGTTATAAATATCTTCAAAAATAGATAGCTGGCAGATTCCTGCCCATGATAGTGTTTCTCGCCCAAAAGGCACGGCCAGGCCCAAATGAGGCACGGCTGGGTCCCAATATGGTTCCCCTATTTCTCAGTTTCAAGTTTAATGTAGGTTGGCTCAGTGCTCAAAGGTGCATTTCTGAGGTAAAAACAATGTAGGTATGGAAGGTTGGGATTGTTTAGAGCTCAAAACCGGATTCTGTCATTGCGAATTCAAACCAATGACACAATGTAACTTTCATAATCGAGTGTCCAGAATAAAGCACCCAAGTCTTGCGGACGGTAAAAAATGGAGTGTCTACATACACTTGCTCAAAGCCATTGTTCTAGCTCAAATTCCAAGCTTTTGAAATGAGGATTAAGAACATAATTCATAAACTTGAAGGTCATCAAGAGAAAGTTTGGAAATCAAGAGGTTCATCCTTTCTTTGGAAGGTGAATTTTCAATTCTTTCATTTCTATTTGAAATTCATTTTCTTACTTTTTGTTTCATATTGTTTTGTTGTAAAGTAATTAAGTTTTAATTCCTTCATTTTCTTGCAACTTTCTATCTTATATTTGTTTTCTTACTTTAGTTTCATATTAGTTTTGTTGTAATCTAACCGGAAGTGGTTTGTTGAGCCACCTGCATATTTCTTGTTTGTTCTTTTCTCGGTTTTGCAACAAGACAAGTTTTGCTAGTCCTAACTGACCAGCTGGCCTATTTGGCCAACCGGTTAGTTTGTTTTGAACAAAACGAAGTAGCCTTCCAGCATTAAGCATACTAGTTTCCCACAATCCTCAAGACACATGAAGCTTCTATTTTTTTTTTTTTTATTTGAGTGTTTTGTGAAGTTTTTATTTTATTGTAATATTTTCCTCCTCCCTCTCTAATTTAGTTTGTAATTATTCTTTCAGGTGTTGTAATAATTCCTCGCCTCGCTTCTTTCTATCCCATTGTTTTACTTGCTTTTCTTATTTGTGCATAAGCATCATATTTTGTTTTTCATCAAATCCATGTTTTGCATCCATGTTTCATGCATCATGATTCGGCTATGTTTGCATTTATGGATTTAATCAATTCCTGTGTGATTATATACGCTACCTCATGTTCTTGAGATGATTCACATGTCATATCTTAGAAACTAAATATTTAATTGCATTTCATGGGTGAATTGCATTAGGATTTTGTATATAAGATCATACATATTTTGCTAACTTTGTTTTGTAGTTGTTCACGGGACATCGGTAAACATGTAAGTTTTTATGCTTTAGTATCCCGTTTGTGTGTGTTTTTCTTACTATGTTTAGTATTCTACCATGAGATTATGTACTTACTTGATATAACTGTATGAATGCCGGTGGATGGAGATTATGTCGCTTAATTTGGAATGATGTCGATTTTTCATGTTTGTAAACTCAATTTCTTTTGGTTATACATCTTCAGAACTCTTTCAAAATACATGAAATCACGTTGTTCCAAAATAAATGGCATAGTCTATACTTGTATGCTTCACATAGTAAATTATAGGATTTATTTAATAATCGGAATATGAAAATATAAAGAAAATAAAACTCATATCATGATTTAGTAGAGGCCGATCTTTGATCAGGTGAGTGGGGGTGCTCAATTAATGATCTTCCCCTCTCATACCTAAGGTTTCGAGCCAAGCATCTTTGGTTACAACAAACAGCGGCCTTGGTACAAGTCACGGGTTTCCTAATTTTTCCAAAAATATTAGCTGGCGACTTTAAGATCTGGTGATGTACTCCATTTTTGGCAAAGATTTTGTATTAAAACGAAATTTTCCACAAAAAGTTGTCAAATTTGGACTTTCATCTATGTTTCACGTTGTACTTGTGAGACTAGATCAAAGAAGTCGAGGGTCCGAAACACCTGGGCATGTTACACCCATCTCATTTTCAACATTCCAAAACACCTTTATCTGGCTAATGCATGTTTCATGTTGAAATATTCTTGCTAATTATTCGAAGTTGTTGCTTCTCTCCAAACAGACAAATAGTATCACTTACCACGGTAAGGTACTATGAATCCTTCCCATTTGTATATCCCGTATCCACTAGGTAATAGTAACCTGTGCGTGGAATGTTATGCATTAGATTCAATTATTATTCATGAATTTAAGAAAAATTACGTATTTTTGTGTTACCATTTGGGATCCTTAAGCCATTGGGTCGATTGATTGCATCTCTCAAAACCTAGAGTCAGCTGCTGACCATTCCCCTCCCGACAACACATATATGAAATTCATGTTTTGGCTCCCAAAACATTAGTGGCAATCTCTCATTTTCTTGTCCTATACCTTGCTTGATGAACCATAGGTACACGAACTTTAATATAGGTGCCGTCAAGTGCTCTAAGATAATTCTAAACAATCCAATTCAATAGACATTATAATAGTTATGATTTTTTTTGGTAAAAAAAACTAATAAAAGAAATAAAATAAAAAAAGTAATGCAATTTTACCAAATTTTTACAAAATCCATTACTTGGAAGCAATTCCACCTTGGATAAGTGATTGCTTCAATTATAGGATTTGGTGTGATGAGTAAGTTGGTTTGTAGGCGCAACACAGCCTTTAAGACATCATTAAAATATCAACTAACAGTCTCTCCAGACCTATAGAAATTGAACTTAATATTTCGTATTTTCAAGTGTTATGCCAAGATGAAGAGGAAGAAGGCCACATTCTCTTCTAAATTGACATGTTTTGAATGCCCTAGCCCGCCTATTGTATGAACATATTGCACAAGGTCATAAAAGAACGCCGATCCATGCGGAGTTGTTCAACACATGTTATGTCACTTTCTCTCACTAAATGATTAATATGGTCCATTTGTTTTTGCAATCGATTGGGCCCTCTAATAAGATTATGGGAATACTTAGATAAATACCTCTTCAAGACAACCTCAATGACAACAAAAGCTACAGCACACAAGGTATGTAGTTCTTGGATTACAGCTTGCAAAATTAACGTATAATTCAAGCTCATCGTTATTCTCATCATCAAAATCATTGATATTCTAATCCATCTCTATCTACAAGAAACCATTTAGAATTACAAATAAATTAAAGAAGGGAGAAAACATAACAGCATATCATAAACAATTATAGTAAACATGCATGTGGTTATTTCAACTACCAAATATTGGTTATTAGTTATTGTCATTGCATTTATGGTCATTCTCATATAATTTCAATGCCATTACATGATCTATCTCTAAATTAATCATAAACTCCTCATCTTTCTGGATCTACCTTCCCTCCCATTCTTTTATTCTTTCTTGGATTTGGGGATAAAATATGCCTACAATTTTCACTAGAGTAATTATACTCAACTAATGCTTACAATCCACAAAAATTAAAAAATCATGAACAACAAAATTATGACTTTCAATTTCATATCTTTTTACTCTCAGCATTCAGCCACTGTTATAGCAATTTATACTCAATTTAACCCATCTTCTTACTTGGGAACAATTATGTAAATTTTACTCAGAGATATTACGACATTAGGTAATCAATCCCACATATTAATTTTCTAATGTAGAAGTTGTTTATAATATATAATAGCTTTCATGTGATAAGAGTTGTTTTGTATGAGATATTGCCTAATATTTTACTTTCAATATTTAGCCACTGCTACGAGAGAGAGAGAGAGAGAGAGAGAGAAAGAGAGAGAGAAACAAACAAACAACAACAACAACAAAGATTTTTCTTTCTGTTAACAAAAAATAGAGCCAAAAATTAAAAAAGGATTGTAATAACTTTAAATAATATAATAGTCTTTCTTTCCATCTACCATAGATCCAATGTACATAATAAATAAATAACAAAGAAATAAAGAATGTAAATATATCTACTACTATTATAAAAGTGTGAAGAACATATATGTTTTCTATTTTTTTTAAATTTTAATTTTACCCTCTCAAATTTACTATATTTTCTAAAAGTCAAGAGGAGTCCTATATAAACTATTTCTTTAATTTTGGAATTGAACACTCAAAAATGATATATCTGCTTTCAAGAATCCTATATAAATATAAATAATAACCACTTTCGTTAGTTTTATTTTTTAAATCTATTTTTCAGTTTTTGATTTTTCATGTTTTCTCTATTTTGGTGATTAAAGATACTAAAATTTCTTCATATTTTATATTTAAATTATACCTTTATATGAAAATCTAATATATAATAATCTAAATAGAATTTAAAAATAAAATATTAGTAAAAAAATTTATAAATTCAAACATATACTAATTTTTTTATTATATATATTTTTTGTTGTTGTTGTTGTTATTGTTATTGTTATTGTTATTATTATTTAATATTAATAATTTTTTTTCAAAAAAAATATACAACAAATTATTTTCTAAGTGTATTTAAATTAATTAAATCTAAATCTAAAAATAAAATTATAAAAAAATATTAAATTAAGTGAATCTAAAAGAAAATAAAAAGGTTATTAAAAAAAAAACAGTATCAAACACACACACACACACACACACACACACAAAACTTTTTTTTACAAAATCTTTTTTCACTAATCTCTAATTTTACATAAATTCCTTTCAATTTTTATGTGAATTTAATAATCTAAAAAATGTAACACTAAATATCTACATTTTGACCAACTATTTATGAATAATTAATTTCTCATTGTTACCTGTATTATATTGTTACAAAATATTTTACATATTACTTTTATAATATCTTATATATGTCAATATCTACATATATAAATATATATATAAAAATATAAATGTAAATTTATATATGTTATTGTATTCGTACATTATCAATCTGTAATGTTATATTTCCATCGCATACTTTAATTTAACATGTATTACTTTAGTAATATAGTTATATTTGCTAAGAAAAATTACGGAATTATTTATTGTTCTCCTATCAACTTATGTTCAATATATATATATATATACATACATGTCATACAAAAAAGTATCCACAACCAACACTTTCAATAATAAACTAAGACTTTGCAAAACACTTCAATCACGACAATAATTGTATTTTTTTTCCTTACAAAAAAAATTACATTATTGAGAGAAAATAGATTTTAAAATTCATAACAATATGATACCACCTCAAACTCTTGCTCATCAAAATCTTTTTATTACAATGGGTCATAATGATGAGCAAGAAGAAAAACAAGAAGATAGTGAAACAAAAACTATAGAACTATTGCAACATGCACTCCAAGCAAAGTTAGATGAGCTAAAGTAGGAATTGTTCTATCTGTTGTAAAATTCAAGAAAAATAATGTATCTTATGCACACATTTTAGTCAAATTACAAGAAAAAATTCAAATAATGCCAAATATTATCGCAGCAACTTAATGATGCAGAAAGTAAGTATATCAAATAAAAAGTTTTAATCAATTTTGTCATATGTTGATTACTTACAAATGACATAATAAATTATATAACTTGACAATTTCATGAAAGTGACCCTACAAATACTTATAAGCATAGATCTATAAACATTGTGAAAACAATTATGAAATTCATATATCGATCGAAATATTAAGTTACAATATCATTTCATTTTCTTTTCTTAAAAAAAACTATCCTACGTTTTCTACATAAATGACAATATGCTAATAACTATATTATATTTTTCATTATGCAAGATATTCGTGACATAGGAAACGAGATATATCAATTGAAATATTAAGTTACAATATCATTCCATTTTCTTAAAAAAAACTATTCTACATTTTCTACATAAATGACAATATACTAATAACTATATTATATTTTTCATTATCCAAGATATTCGTGACATAGAAAATAAGACTTAATAACTTTTGATATACAAAAATATATTGCATATTGATATTAATACATTCTTACACCAATAGTATACAATTAATATGCAATAGTGGGTTCAATAAATTTGTATTATGAGATGAACTTTTAAACAAAATTATGTAATTATGCAATTAATTTCATACCTTCAATTATTTTACGGTATAGAATATGAAAAATTGAAATGAAAAGTTGATAAAAAAAAAAAATTTATTTAAAATTTTATTTTTAAAATAACATAAATTTTTATTAATTTAATTTAAAAAATAAATTTATTTAATTTTTAAAAAATAAAATAAAATAAATTTTCATTTAATCTAGCAAAAAAAAGAAGTTAAAATATTAAAAACAGAGTTAGTATTTCTATTATTTAATAAACAATTAAAAAACAATAAAATAATTTATTGAACATTTATCATCATTCATAATATTTCAATCAAACTTTCTAAATAAATAAAAATAAAAATAAAATACAATCCTGTCCAATGGTTCACAAATTTGGATACATGTTAACAAAACTACACCTCTTTTTCCTTGTGTTCCTAGCCCAATTTATTTTCGTTAAACCCATGACCTAGCTCCTCTTTCACTCTGGACATTGCTCTCTCTGTCGCTTTCTCGCTCGCCATGATGGTCTGAAGAACTCCAGCGGTTTGAATCTCTCTCTCTCTCTCTCAGGTTGCTTATTGTGATTTTATCGATTGAGAGGGAAAAGAGGATAATGAATCTCAGGAGATCGCCGACTCTCATCTATGGTTTTCTCTGTCGATTTCACTAATCTTCAATAATTTTCTGCGAAATGCAGGCCCCATCGATTCCAGTCTGTTAGGGTTTTGGTTGGAGTTCTTTGCAAATCGCTCGGTTGAAGATTGTAGGGGTTTTCTGCAACTTGTGCTGTTTATTTTTGTTGCTCGATTTGTTTTCACATTTCTTTCCATACAAACTTCGAGGAGTATTGTCGGCTCGCAAACAAATCAGGTAATACTTCTGTTCTTTACTGAAAGCTCTCTCTGCTACTTTTTTTTTTTTCTTTTCTTCTTCTTCTGGTTTTGTTTCTTTTGTTGATGTTCACACCGTTTCTACATTCGTTTACTATTGATGGATAATATTCGTTTACCCCTAAACTATCGCCTAATATTTTGTAATACAAAAGTTACGGGATCCTAAATTATTCTCATATTCCAACACTCCCCCTCAAGCTAAAAAAAAACAAACAACAACGCCCAATTAGTACAAATTAATGTGTGTTTGGAAGGAAAAAGATTGGGAACATACCAAACCTTTGGCATAGTGCACAAAATGGTTGTCCGTGAACCCATAACCTCAAGATTATTAGGTTAAGGTTTTATCATTGAACCAATGGTGACCCCTCAACTGATTCAAAGATATTTGCTAAACCGATATGGATGACTGCAACAAGGTTGGACCAACGGATTTGGTGAACATATTAGCTAACTGGTCAGATGAATGGACTTAGATGTTGAATATAAGATGTATGTAATTAGAGAACCTCATGTATTGAATGACATTGACATATATACGCATACATATATATATATATATATATATAACAGGCCTTTTGATTGTATTTAATATTGTCTTTTCTTTATCATTTATGATTATTTCTCGTGGGTCGAATTCTGTAAATTCGGAGTGTGACAACATTTATGGTGTTGATTAACCCTAAGGGGTTGGCCTGGTGGTAAGGTCTTGGGTCTTAGGGGTGTGCTCCCTCCAAAGTTCAGGGATTAAAACCTCTTATGTGCTAAAAATTCTTTAGGGCCATCGGATTGGGGAAAATCAAGGTTTTAAAAAGCAGTCGCAACCATTACGTAATGCCGTTACGTAACGGTTTTGGTGGTTACCGCCACCCATTACGGCCGTTTTTGCAGTGTGATTGAGATTCACAGGTGTCTCGGCTGTAGCGGTTGCCGTAGCAGTCGTAACGGCCTGTTACGCACCATTATGTAACGGTTCTGAACTATTTCTTTCAAAAAAACACACAAAAAAAAGCTGAAAATAGTGGAAGAGGGATAGGGAGAAGAGGGAAGATAAAGAGAGAAGATGGAGGAGCAAGAGATAGAGAGAGAAGAGGAAAGATGAAGAACATGTTATTGATTTGTTGAAACTGTAAGACCTATGCTATTCTATTCAGCTGCTATCACTCAACCATTTTGTTTGTGTGTGTCTATCTATATATTGTTTGATAATAATAATATAATAATAATAATAATAATAATAATAATAATAATAAATGTGGTCATTATCTATTTGGCTTGGTTAAAATATGTATATATATATGTAGGCTCTTATTTATTCTTACTTTTCTTATTATTTATTTTATATATAATAGTTAGTGATGGATTTTTTGTATAATATAAAGTCATTAATTATTAAAATAAAATATAAAAAACTCAGTTTATAATGATTTAAAAATATAAAATATATTAGATGATACTTAAAAATTTACAAAAATTGATTAATATTTATTTTAAACCCAATAAATATGATCATGGAAAAAAAATATGCGTATCGGTAAGTTTTTTTAAAATTGTGCTAAAAATAAAAAAATTCATGGTTCCGGTTACCGCAACCGTTACGCTACGGCCTTTGCACCCTGCAACCGCAACCACGCCACCGCCATCGTTACAGCGACCGCAATCGCTTTTAGAACCTTGGGGAAAACACTTAAATTAACCATGGTGCACTTGCAGGCAAGGCTTGTGCATCGTGGGGATTAGTCGGGTTTTGATCCGAACATCCCAGTACCAATAAAAAAAAAAAACGTCATAATCAACATTATAATGAGTCATAACTAACACCACAATAAGTCATAATCAAATACCAAAAAATTCATAATTGGGGCATATGGGGGTTGTATATCATAGAATTTTCCATATTAATTTTTTGATCGGCAAAATAAAAATTTCATTAAAAATATGAAATTAAAGGTACAAGAAAAAAAAATGCATTGAGAGATTCAAAAAGTGTAAACTCTCCTACTACTGCAACTCACATCATTCTTACAACCAATCCCTCATACTCACTTTATTTATTTATTTATAAATGAGAGGGGGAGGGGGGCCACACCCAAGAGAGCACCCAAACAACACCCACTTGCCGAACACCCACCGCGAGCACCCAACACCGAACACCCTACTACTTAATTGTTGAACAAGCCGTCACCAAACACCCTGCTCCATCGTCAATCAATCCCGCTGCTCCAATAGCACCCAAACACTGGCAAAACTAGTGTCCCACACTGATTTGAAACCGCCTTTGAAGACCACGTCTCCCTTTCCTTCATTACCGCTTCTATATCGACCATCCATCGAACCCCCCATAGCTAAAGAAAATGCCCATACTCGAGCACTAGACACCACCAAATGGAGACCCAACATGCTTTGAGACTACCGGAAATGATAGATCTGATACCACCCAAGAAACACCCAACCGAAAACCCTGAGGAACACCCATAAACGAGCATCAACCACTAAAATTAAAGAACTAAAACAACAAAAACAACAACCTAGGCAAACTAGAGATTAGATCTGAAAAGGAGAGGGTGGAAAACTGTTTTTTTTTTTTTTTTTTTTTGGGGGGGGGGGGGGGGGGGTGGTTCAAGTTTATTAAGAGGGAAAAGCACTCACGCAAAAGAGGTAGCTAGGCCAACCGACCGCCATGGCCATTGGCAGCAGCTGGCTGGCCAGCGGTGAGGCCCGGGGTGGACGTTTTTTAGAGAGAGGATGAAAAGTGCAGTCCCATATTAGTTTTGGTTATGAATTTTTGTATTATTTGATTATAAAAGAAAGTAACTTTAATTAAAAGATTTGGTGATATTTTCTTGTGAATCAAAGTAATTTTGGTTATAACATTTTTGTGATGCTTTACTTTCTTTTCTTTATTCATGTGTATTTATCGATTTCTCGCATGCATACATGTATATTTTGATTAACTCACATGAGTTAATTGAGATATAAGCATATACCCTTAGATCTCCCTGTCAAAAATCATCGCCTTAATTGAAATATAAGACGATGATTCTTGAATTGTTCAATTTCGGACAATTTGGGAATGCATAATCTATATCATAGTTAGTGGCTCACCGCTTTATATTGTTCTCTCTAAAGAAGATTTCGTGTAGCAGATCCTCTTGTTCTCCAGGTGCATACATGATGTGGTGTATTGCTAGCGATACACCATATTTATGTCGTGTACTTTGAGAACTACGTGGATTTGTTGCCAAAATTTCCTTAGGGTTGGACAAGTTGGAATGAGTTGTTTTATGCAATATAGATTGTGTTTTCCTGAATGAGATAGGACCACCTACCTATTAGAGTGAAGTTGGATGGATAGTTATCACTATGCATGAACATTTAGGAATTATTTAGAGTTGTTGGGATGGTTAATTAATATGCATATTAATGTGTACAAAAGATATATTTGAGAGAAGTAGAGAGAATGGATAAGAGTTGGATTAATTTGCCAAATAGGATGTTGAAGGAATACATGAATGGGATCAATCAATTTCTTGTGTTTGCTTACACTAGTAGGGTTGGAGGTTCAATGATTAGTTGTCCGTGTAGGCCATAATGGATCCGAAGGCTGAGAACATGTCACGTCGTGAAGAAAAGTTGAGAATAAGTGTAACAATGCCGTTTTAGTTGTTTAAAGTTTTTCTATTTTAAAACGACGTCATTTTATGGTTAACGAAGTCTAACGACAGGTTTCTCTTCATTTTTCTCTTTTCTCTTGACCGACCTTGTCACGACCCCATCCACCCCAAACAAAGATAGGATAGTGACCTGTCAGTAGCCATAGGCTACCAAAGGCCCAACTATACAATTCTATAGTACTCCTAAAGACAATTGGGGTAAAATCATTATAAATAGCGGGAAGTCTTTAAAATTCTTTAACTTGTTTAGTTTCACAACATCCATTCAGAGCAAGTCTGTAGATAGATGAAATGAACACAAAGTGTTGCTTTATTTATTATTACAACCTTAGCCACAACGGAGTATAACTTAAAATAAAGTTACTGTACGTCTCAGTCGCCAGACTACCTATACACGAAGAGTCATCACAAAACGTTTCTCCTAACGAGAAGGCAAGACATGTAAGTCCTTCACGTCATATACACATACAAAGCTAGCACAATCTTTATCTACTTTTGTCACCCACATATATATATATATATAGGGAGGAGGGGTGAACCAAAGCCCAATCAATAACATTTAATCAAAGGTGTAAAATAATAGATATCAACATTTGTATGATAAAAAGCATAGTTGAACTGAGAGTTTAAATAGTTTGAGAAAAAAATAGTCATATACATTTTATTTCAAAACAATGATAATGAACATCCGAATCAGTACTAACAAATGGAATAATCGGGTCGACTCTGGTTTTCAAGCCCACCCATGGGTGGCATTGGAGATCTCAAACAACTGCTACTAGTATATTTTTTGTCCCCTAGGTAGAACTAACTGAGGACGCCATATATGTATTCACTTCAACATAATCATAGGATATCTATTAGTTTGAGACATTTCAATACAATTTGGATCAAATAAGCTTTAATCATTCAAAATAGAAGTTCAAATTAATTTTGAAGAAATACTGCTCACCTCAAATCTTTCTAAGTGTTAGTCCCAAATATAATCAACCTACATCATATAATACAATGCATGTTGGTAGATAATCCATTTCAATAAAATTAAAGCAATTGAATTTCATTTTTTTAAATTAACTTGTTTAAGGTCTATTAAGATTCAGATGTTTAGGCCCCTCACTAATATCTCAAAACATTTTAGGGTTAACTTGTGTGTGATTTGGGGCTGAATTAAATAAGAAAAATAGGATTGAAACAATTTTAGTGTCATTTAAGTTGCACTGGCAGCATTGACACCTTTTAGTAAAACAACCATATCTCTTACTAGAAATCTCAAAATCAATTTACATTTGATACATTAGAAATTAGACTCGTTTATGTTTCCATTGATATAGTCCATACAAATTATTTATTTCCCTATTAATACAGATTTTCAATCAAAGTGGCCCAAAGTTGCTGCCTGTGCACTAATTTACAGCAAACATGAATTATTTTCAAATAGATATAACTCTTTCATACGAACTTGGATTTGGACAAAATTTGAGTCTAAATTGTAGCCCCGTAAGTCTAGTTTCTAATGGTAATAATTTTACATCAAAATTCCATATATTTTAGGAGATATGGTCAAAAGGGCACAACCTGTCAGATTATACTTATCAAATAATTAAGGGTTTCCTAACTCAAAAGCTTAAATTCAATTAAAATAACTTTCTAAACCTGAGTTCTTCAATTCTTTCCAAAAAATCATATCCAAACAAAATCAACCAATTAAAAAATAATGAATAAGGTAGAAACATGAATTTTACCTCAATTCAAGCTACGAACAATTCTAAGTCAAGAATTCCCCCTTTCTTCCTCTTCTTGTCTTCTCTTTTTTCCTTGCTTTTCCAGCATATTTTCTCTCTTCTTTTGTTTTTATTTAATTTATTTGAAGCAGAGACACTTGTCTTTACAATAGTTATATATATCTAATATAAAGTGGAGGTGGCAACATCAATTGAGGTGTGTGTCTGTGTGCTTGTCTCTACTAATTGCACCACTAACTTAATTAATTTAGATTAACACTAATTGAGCTATGTTAGTACTAATTGATCATATTTAGGCCACTAATGACACGTAACTTAATCAATCGTGTTTAAGATTAATTAATCTTGATTAATTGCACTAATTGCGCTTAATTACCACTAATCCCAATTAAGTTCACATAATATACAAAAATGTCTAATACATTAGACCAATACAATTAAGCACCTTGATTAAGGATTCAAGAGTGCACGAGCATACTATGTTCAAAAAGGAAACTTTCTAGATTTCATACCCTTAAACTTCAATTTATTTCCTATCAAAGCATATTTCAAAGTACTTTAAAATATCAAAGGTACTAACTAATGTAACTCAAAGTACTTAAACATAGAACAAATCATGCATAAGTCACGCAAGAACATTAGAGGTGTTACAGACCTCAACTGCTTCGTCTCTCTCAAAATTCTCTATTGAAGTAGAAGAAAACCCAATACCTTCTCTGTCTAGCAGTGTTTCAAAATGTAGCTGTTACGTACGGTTGTGGCGGTAGACACCACACGTTACCTCTGCTTTTGCAGTGTGATTGAGATTATAGGTGTGTCGGCCATAACGGTGCCGTAACGGCCCGTTACGCACCGTTACATAATGTTCTGAGCTGATTCTTTTAAAAAAAACAAAACAAAAAGTTGAAAAAATATATATTAAACAGATTTTGTACATACCTTTATTGTTGATTGGATGGTAGTCTACAAAACTTTTGAGTTCTTTTCAAATTGTATACCCGTGAATCACTTTGAAGTGAGATTCTTCAGACCCATAATTTTCAGATCAGATCCCAGCCTTTAGAGCCTTTAAAAACTATCTTCAGATCCACAAATTTTCAACCATCTTCAACTGAGTTTCTGATAATAAAAGAAAAATGGTTCATGGGAAAAGGGATACAGAGAGAAGAGGGAAGATGGCGGAGTGAGAAATAGAGAGAGAGAAGAGGGAAGATGAAGAACCTGTGTCGAAGATGATGTTGTCAATGAATCTTGCAGAGGGAAGATGATGTTGTCATTCTAATCTATTGTAAGAGTAAGACCCATCTTATACATGTCAATTTTTATTGATTAATTTATTTTATTTTTATTTAGTACTTGTTTAGTCATGAAGATCCTAAGTTCAGTTTGTGCTTTGTTTGTTGTGATTAATTTTGATTATAGAAATTCTTTTACAGAAGGAAATTGCTTTGAGCATTCTTATACTGGTCATAATAAACTAGTCTATACCCTATAGACTTTTCTTTTATTTTTAAAAAAAAAAAAAAAAATAGCTGCTAGCCTATGAACTATTGCAACAAGAAGAAGGATTTAGAGGTTACCAATTTGTCTTGGGAGAAGTATTAATTGTTTTGAATGGAAACTACTTATCATGGCAAAAGATGCTTCCTTATGCGTTGTGATGTCTGAATCTGAATTTTATTTTTCTCCTATTAATTGTAAAAAATAAAAAAATTAAAGAAAGTCAAACTAATAAACAACACACAAAAAAGAGGAAAGATCATATAAATGAGAAATTGAAAATTTAATTGTAAAATGACTAGTGAGCACTTTTCACTGATTTTCAATTATTATTTTTATTTATCATTTATATGATATTCTCCCAAAAAAAAAATGAGAAAACCATAGGCTGAGCTCCTATCCAGGTTGAAGCTGGAAGTCGAATGAGAGCAACTCATGTTTGTTACGTCAGCAATTTTTGTAAATTGATAGTTTAAATCTTAGAAGCAATTACAAGACAATGGAAGTAGGAATGTAATTTTTGTTGTGATTTTTTTAAACAAAAAAAAAAAATTATACCTCTCATATGTTTATAATTATTTTTATTTTCTACACTAATTTTATAATTTTCTCCAGATTTTATCTACTACTACTACTTACAAATTCAATATTAATTTAATTTTATGTACAAAAAATGTTAATTGGGGATGCCCACCTCAGATGCCCCTAGTCCCAATAACCAAACAAAATTTTGTTTTATCCAAATGCAAAGCCTAGGGTTAGGGTTTTAGCGGGACGCACTTCGCTTCACTGTTTCTGCAAAACAAATGTTCTCTCTCTCTCTCTCTCTCTCTCTCTCTCTCAAATCATAAAACAAAAATAATCTTCTGATTTTGAAAGTGATTTTGATTTTCAAAAACGTTTTCTTTTCTTTTGGTTCTTCCTAATTAGCTTCTGATTTACCATTGTTTATGTTTGTTTTCTAAATTTTAGCGCGAATCTCATGTCAATTAGAATGATTATAGCAATTTTTTTTCTTTCTTGAATTGTTTCTTTATATTGATTGCTCACTCAATACAAAAACAAGGAAGGATTCAATTGTATATCTCCATCTAATTGCACAATAAAACAACTGGGTTTGTAGAATTTTTTTTGTTCAAATCAGTACAATGCCCAAAAAGAGTGCTTCCAAGCCAACCACACCAAAGCCAGAAGACCCAGTTGTTGCGAAAGAGAGAAAAATCTCTTCCACCACTTAAAAAGCCCAGTAACGAGATTGATGAGATATTTGCTAGGAAGAAGAGGAAGCAAACGGCGCACTTTTCAACAGCTAGGGTTTTGTACAAAACAGAGGAAAAATAATTACAATAAAATAATAATTCAAAGCGTAAGTCTCTCTCTGATTTTCAAAGCGTGCGTAAGTCTCTCTCTGATTTTCAAAGCGTAGTCTCTCTCTCTCTGATTTTCTAAGCGTAAGTCTCTTTCTCACTGATTCTCTGTTTGGTTGCTGAGAAAACTGAAATAGAGAATAATTGGGAAAGAGGAACCGTGACCAAGCCATAGGCTCAAAGTAATAATCTTTTCATTTTGATGAGTTTGTTTATATTTTTATTTTGGGTATTTTTTCTCAAACAATCGGAGCTTCAGATTCGCACTAGGACTTGTCTTTTTATATTTCTGTCATAGTAATTTGTTTCTGATTAGTTTGATTTCATCTTGCTAATTTTAATCAAATACTGAGATAAAAAGTAAGAAAAAAATTGGGAAAAGATATAATTGATGTTTTGATTTTTTGGATGATTGGTTTTTATCATAGCTTCAATTAGGTATTCTGGAAATTGTTGGTTTAAGCTTCATGATTTTATTATTTGAGTTTTCAGTGAGAATGGTTATCTAACAAAACGATCTAGCATTTACAAATATAGCAAAAGAGAAAAAAAATAGAAAAAAATAGAAAATATATTTTTTTTTATTCATCCGGATATGGTAGATTATTATGCATTGATAATGACATACAAGCTATGTAAACTGGTTTATGTACCGTAGATAGCGATTTGCATTATGTGGAAAAAATTAGCAAGTGAAACAAATTCTTTTGAAATACAATTCAAGCACTTTCAGTTATTCCAATGCAGTTTTTAGTTTGTTTGCATAATTCTGGTATTTAATTTTTTATATCTTTGAATGTGTAGGAAGCTTGTGAATTATCATAATAGAAGTCAGTACTGCTGTAATGGGTTCTATTCAACCGCCCATTTGGACAAAGGGATCAACTTTCTCTCTGAAAGGGTCTGGTTTCAATGGTTTCCCTCATCAGGTTAAACTCAATTTGGTTAAACCTTGTAGATCTTCTCAACTTGAAGGGAACTTGGTCACTGGGAAGCCACCCTCTTCTGTGTCTGTCCCTGCAACTAAAATTGGAGGTGACTATGCTTTATCATCAAGATCTTGTACTGTTTATTTTCTTTTGCACGTGAGTGAACTTGTAGTATGGAAGTCTGGCTCAGATGTTTTTGCTGGGCTTGTTTTGATTGCATGCATGTGTGTACATGCACAAACATGTATGAATTAATCTCTGGCAATTCTCGGGAAATCTTTGTAATATGCCTGGATTTTGGATATTGAGTGATACTGGTTTTCCTTACCACATGCAGTTGATTGGTGTAGTCAGCTAGACTACCCTACTGCATCAGTTGTGTGATTCATGCTTCCAAAAGGTGATTCCACCATGATTGGAGAATTCTAGTGAAAATAGGTTTTTTTCAACACACAACCCCGAACCATTCCCCTACAGATGTGGGGTGATGGAGGTTGGTTCTGTTGAAAAGGTGACATTCTGAGAAACTTTGAAATGCTACTCTGTGCTTACTTATGCTCATCCCTTCCTGTCCCTGCACTTTACTATATCAGTGATAGGATGGGATTCTCTAGGATGTCCATCCTTAAAAAATTTCCTTTGTTTACCGTCAGCAGTTCTTTTGGTTTTATTATGTAAACCTCTTTCATTTTAATCTTTGCTATACTAGGTTATTGTATCTTTTGAGAATCTAAGCAGCTGAGAAGCTTATTCTTATCAATAGGAAGTTCTGCCTGTTATGTTTGACATGATCTTGTAGAAAACTGGGCTGTAACTTTGTCAAAATGTAATCATAGCAAAAGTGATTCTATTATGTCATTATTAAGTACAAAATCTCCATAGCAATAGAAAACTTTTGATATGTTGCATGGTTTACAATTACATGCATCAATTTTTGCATTTACTGCAGTCTCTAGAACTCTAAGTTGCAGAACTTTCTCAGACTAACTATTGCATATTACAAATTATGTTATTTAGGTAACGGGAGCTGCTTTATAGACCATGGCCTTAGTGAAGCTGATCCTGAAGTTCGCACAATTATTGACAAAGAAAAGCAAAGGCAATTAAGAAGTTTGGAGCTTATTGCTTCAGAGAATTTCACGTCCCGGGCAGTGATGGAAGCAGTTGGTTCTTGTCTTACAAACAAGTACTCTGAAGGACTACCAGGCAAAAGGCAAGCTTTACATATTGGAGGAAAAAAAAATTGGTTGAGTGTTTATTACGTTTATTGTAACTATCTGGGTTTAATAATTTGAATTTTGCGTCTCAGGTACTATGGTGGCAATGAGTACATTGATGAACTAGAAACTCTATGTCAAGAAAGGGCTTTGGCAGCATTTCACTTAGATGGAAAGAAGTGGGGTGTGAATGTTCAACCATTGTCTGGTTCTCCAGCTAATTTTGAGGTTTATACTGCACTTCTTAACCCACATGACCGTATAATGGTGAGTTGTATATTTGCTTCACGTTGGCATTGGTCATTAAATTTCTTTGTCTTGGAATGTCTGGACCCGAATCAAAATTTTAACATATTAAATGACTTAGGGTTTGGACTTACCTCATGGGGGACACTTGTCACATGGTTTCATGACTCCTAAAAGACGGGTTTCAGGAACATCCATTTATTTTGAATCTATGCCTTATCGACTTGATGAATCTACAGGTACTGCATGCTACTGTTAAATTTGCTAAATAGGGGACAGATAATTTATTGGTGTTCATTTGTCGTGAAGATGAGTTTCTCTCAATTTTCAAACAGGCATTGTTGATTATGATATGCTTGAGAAAACAGCTACTCTTTTTCGGCCAAAACTTATTATTGCTGGTGCTAGTGCTTATCCTCGAGATTTTGACTATCCTCGTATGAGAAAGGTACCTCTTTTTTTTGACTTTATCTTTTCTTGGTATGCCTATTGTTATTATAATAATTTGGAAGTTTCTTTCTGAGTATACATTTTCTTCTTTTTTTTTTTTTTTTTTTTTTTACCTCCCTTAATACTAAATTGATTACACTTTATATGCTTTCAAAGATTGCAGATGCTGTTGGTGCTTTTCTTATGATGGATATGGCTCACATAAGTGGACTTGTTGCTGCTTCTGTGGTTGCTGACCCTTTTGAGTACTGTGATGTTGTAACAACAACAACACACAAGGTATGGATTGAACATATGTAACTAATTACCTGGCTAGTGCCACCTTCATTAGTAACTATCAGAAAATTACTTCTCAATTTTATAATAGTCATGTGTGTAAAAGGAAAATCTCTGTACAAATATCAATCTCTACCAAAAAATATGTATACTTTGTAATTAAATTTGCATACGCATAAGCTGATAAATAAATTTCTCTCCAGTCACTGAGAGGACCTAGAGGTGGCATGATCTTCTTCAAGAGGGAGACTGTTCATGGCATTGATCTAGAATCTGCCATCAACAATGCTGTTTTCCCCGGGTTGCAGGTTAGTTCAATATTTTCCATCGTTTTGTCATCATGCATGTACATTAGGTTCAGATCTTTTAACTCTCCATAACTACATATTTAGCTTCTTTTTTTCATCATATGCATGTTTAGCTTTACCTGTTCTGATTTTTATTTATTTATTTATAACCCAGCATAGAAAAAACTAAAATCAAAGGCAATGATTATCTTTACAGGGTGGTCCTCATAACCACACAATTGGGGGGCTTGCAGTCTGCCTGAACCATGCTCAATCCCCAGAGTTTAGGGCTTATCAGAATGAGGTATTGAATTTCTACTCTCACAATCAAAATATGGTCTCAGTTTTATCTCAGCTTGTAACTTAGCATGATCATTTCATGTTGTAGGTGGTTTCTAATTGTAGAGCTCTTGCAAGCCGCTTAATTGAATTGGGATACAAGCTGGTTTCTGGAGGGAGTGATAACCACTTGGTTCTTGTGGATCTCAGACCGTTAGTAAGATTCAGTTATTTTCTTGATTCAATTTTCCCTTTGATAAAGTACAGATTGCCATGGCATACATCTATGCTTGGTAGATCATTCGTATATAGCGCAAATATTATAAATGTGAGATTGATAGATTCTCATAGCAAGCCATTTTAT
Source organism: Camellia japonica (assembly GCA_030407325.1). Taxonomy (NCBI): domain Eukaryota; kingdom Viridiplantae; phylum Streptophyta; class Magnoliopsida; order Ericales; family Theaceae; genus Camellia; species Camellia japonica. The sequence goes on along the minus strand of JAPPVO010000017.1, from coordinate 88,830,460 downwards.
AACATGATATGTCAAGTCAAAGCATATCATTTGGCATGAGCTAGTATCATTCAATGTTTTAAAAAAATTCTGGGGATGTATTTATTTAGTGGTTGTGGTAGGTCCTTTTGTGTGTATCATTCTCTAATATTTGATATTCTAGATCTACTTGACCTTTATTGATTGAGATTCCTTCCTTGACAACAGGGTCTTGATGGGGCTCGGGTGGAAAAAGTTCTTGATATAGCATCCATCACCCTTAACAAGAATTCAGTACCTGGTGAGTCTTAACTTTGTTTGGTTTGAACTCAAAACTGTTTTATGACATCTTTTTTTTGTGTTTATGTCTTTAGTGAACCTCATATCTTAGTCATTTTAAAAAAAAGAAAAAAAAAAATTTAGATGCACATAATCCAGACTTCTAGTGCATCTAAATATAAAACCAAAAAAAAATAAAAAATAAAAAATAAAAGAAAAAAATATCACGAAAGACAAAACCAAAAAACAAAGGAGTCAGAAAACAATTTTGAGTTCAAAACCGAACGGGGTTTTGCATCTGCATTAATGAATGAACTCTCCTATTGATTATCCTCTTTTTTTTTGTTCCTCGTACTTAATCTGTTATATGTTGAACACCTTAGGTGATAAAAGCGCACTAGTGCCAGGCGGTATACGCATTGGATCACCTGCTATGACTACCAGAGGTTTCAAAGAGAAGGAATTCATAGTCACAGCAGATTTTATTCACGAGGGTGTACAGATAAGTCTGGAAGCGAAAAGGTCTGTTTCAGGTTCAAAGCTCCAAGATTTCATGAAGTTTGTCGGGTCTCCAGACTTCCCTTTAATGCATCGAGTGTCAGATCTGAGACGAAGAGTTGAGGAGTTGTCAACCCAATTCCCAATGCCTGGATTATGAGAGATGTTTGACTAAACAGATCATGCAAGAGAATGAAAATTAAAGTTAATGTTGACTTGTTTGTAAAGACCAAATTATCTATACTGGGCAAGCACTATGCTGCACAATTTTGGAATGTCAGGATAACGATGATACTATTCTTTTTTTTTTTTTTTTTGAACTCAATAACAATGATAGTATGGTATCTTATGAATGCTTGCTTACATTTGTTCCACTTTGTTCAGAAGGAATTGATTGCAGATATGATGTAAAAACAAATCTTGTTCTATCTTTGATCGGAGATTTTTCTAGGGAAAATACATTTCGGAGTTTGAAGAGAGAAGGATATGACATAGTTGGGGCTCTTAGTGCTGTCTCTTTGATTGGATTGAAAACCCCAATTAACTGTGATTTTCCTATTGGTTCAGGTCATTTAGTACTTGTTTAGTCATGAAGATCTGAGTTCAGTTTGTGCTTTATTTGTTGTGATTAAGTTTGATTATAGAAATTCTTTTACAGAAGGATATTGCTTTGAGCATTCTTAGGTCATAATAAACTAGTCTATACCTTGTAGACTTTTTTTAAAAAATAAAAAATAATAAATAAAAAATAAAAAAAACTGCTAGCCTATGAACTATTGCTTAAATAATAAATAATAAATAAAAAAAACTGCTAGCCTATGAACTATTGCTAGAGCAAGAAGGATTTGGAGGTTACCAATTTGTCTTGGGAGAAGTATTAATTGTTTTGAATAGAAACTACTTATCATGACAAAAGATGCTTCCTTATGAGTTGTGAAGTTTGAATTTGAATTTATTTTTTTCCTATTAATTGTAAAAAAAAAAAATTTAAAGAAAGTCAAACACAAAAAAGAGGAACGATCATATAAAAGAGAAATTGAAAATTTAATTGTAAAATGAGTAGAGTACTAGTGAGAACTTTTCACTGATTTTTAATTATTATTTTTATTTATCATTTATATGATATTCTCCAAAAAAGACAAGATTTAAAAATAAAAAAAAAAGAAAAAAAAAAAAGGCAAATTACACTAGCAGTCCCTATAGTTTGGAACTTGTGTCACTTTAGTCCCAAAATTTTTAACACATTTGACCTTGCATTTTGAATCTTGTTCCAAATAAGGATAATTAAAGATACCATTACTTAATTTCAATGGCAAAATCGTCAATTTGATAAAATATAAACTAATTTGAAAAAAATAAAGGTCAAAAAAATATTTTTAAATTTTTAAAAATTATTTCTACTCACCAAAGATAAAATTATGTAAAATTAGTAAATCTTTTAGACATTTATTTATTTACCAAATTAATTTTTATTATGTGTTTAGATGATGATAATGTAATGAGTGGTTGTTAAGATTTTAATGTGTAATCGATACATTTAATATATAAAATACTTTTAGTTTTGGATGATTGGTTTAATAATCATATTTAACTTTTGGAAAAATAAAAACTAATTTAATGAAAATAAAAATAACCATCTATTACATGATCATCATCCAAATACATAATAAAAATTAATTTGGTAAAATAAATAAATAAATAGATGTTTAAAAGATTTATTAATTTTACATAATTTTATCTTTAATGGATAGAAATAATTTAAAATTTAAAAAATATTTTTTTGATATTTATTTTTGTCAAATTAAATTATATTTTATTAAATTGACTCTTTTACCCTTAAAATTAAGCAATGATATAAGTCTCAAACTATAGGAACCGTTAATGTAATTTGTTAAAAAAAAAAAAGAAAAAGAGAAAAAAGTGGAGAAAACCATAGGCCGAGCTCCTATCCAGGTTGAAGCTGGAAGTCCAATGAGAGCAACTCATGTATGTTACGTCAGCAATTTTTGTAAATTAATAATTTGAATCTTACAAGAAATTACAAGACAATGGAAGTAGGAATGTAATTTTTGTTGTGATTTTTTAAAATAAATTTTTTTTTTTTACCTCTCATATGTTTATAATTATTTTTATTTTCTACACTAATTTTATAATTTTCTCCAAATTTTATCTACTACTACTTACAAATTCAATATTAATTTAATTTTATGTACAAAAAATGTTAATTCGAGATGCTCACTTCAAGAAATTATTCAATAATTTCGAAATATCATATAATTATATATCAATCATCAATTACTTAGTCTCATATTCTTTCTCTATCCCCATATAAATTGTGGATCTTTATCCCTCTTTACTAATCAAAACCTTATAAAATACACATGTCTATACTCCAAAAATACTGAATCACTCTTCGTATCCCCCTAGTCCCAATAACCAAACAAAATTTTGTTTTATCCCAAACGCAAAGCCTAGGGTTAGCTTCTGATTTACCATTGTTTATGTTTGTTTTCCAAATTTTAACGCGAATCTCATGGCAATTAGAATGATTGTAGCAAATTTTTTTCTTTCTTGAATTGTTTGTTTATATTGATTGCTCACTCAATACAAGAATAAGGAAGGATTCAATTGTATATCTCCCTCTAATTGCACAATAAAACAACTGGGTTTGTAGAATTTTTTTGTTCAAGTCAGTACAATGTCCGAAGGCCCCGTTTGTTTTGGGTAGAGAAGAAGAGATGGGATTAAGATAGATGTGGGGCCCAGTTAATGTAATAGCCCGACCCTCATATATGATACTGGTATCTTTTTAGCTTTTTATTTTGAGTTTTCGAGTGCATATTATGAAATTCTATGTGAAAATTACATGGGATTGAATGAAACTTAGAAAAATGGATTTCTATTTGTTGAATAAGAACATTATCTGTCACAATTAAACTATTTGAATCTGAAATTAGGCGCCTTAGAGGCTTAATTTTCAGAAATTGATTTGATATTTGGCATCTGCATAATTTTTAAGCTCTAATGAGATTTTCTGTGAAATCTCAATTTAGGATGCTTAAACGATTAAATTTTTGTCTTATTCTCTTATAAGGATATGTCTATCTATATATATATCAAGCTTCCTAGATATTTTGACTTGGAATCATCTTTTGTGAGTAACTAAGAAGAGGGAAAAACGTGGGTGTTGGAGAAAAGCCCTCCAAGTGAAGAATTTGGGGAATTTTGTGAAGATTGCTTAAATTAAACTCAAGGTATGACAAATTTCTTGATCTAGTCTCTCTCTCTCTTGATCTTGGTTGGGAATTTCTCTTTTGTTTTGGGAAATTATGGTAGGTAAGAGGGTTTTATGAGATATTGAGTTGTGTAGAGAATTTATCTCTTATTTTCTTGATCTTTCATGAGATTATTCAAGCATGTGGTTGAATTAGAAGTTTAGGTAGCTTTCTATATGTATATATATATATATATATATGTATCGGAATTGTGGAGGGATTATGGTTGGTTTGAGTGTAAATTGAATGATTGAAAGTGTAAGGAGGTTTGTAATTGATTTGTTGTGTGATTTAGCACCTTAATTTGATGTTTGATCCATTGTGAGGTTTTGTTTGTGTTGTAAAAGATGGATTTTTAGTATGGAAGTGAGCTGCCCTAATTCAAGGCTACGGCCGCTCGAGCGGAGGCCATGGCCGCTCGAGCGGAAAAATGAACCTCCCAGCAGTTTTTCTGAAATTACCCTGTCCGCTCGAGCGGAGGAAGTTCCGCTCGAGCGCAAGTATCGACCTCTCAGTATTTTTGTTACAATTGTACAGTACGCTCGAGCGGCCAAATTGGCGCTCGAGCGGGGGACTGTTTTCAAAAAGAAAAATGTGTTTATTCAGTTTTGCGTGCTTGACTCTCTGGTATTTTTGGAATATTTTTCTGATGATTTTAAGATGATTGCAAATTCATATGAAGTGACAGAGAATGACTCCTCAATGATTTAAGAAGAAAGAACACTAATGTATCAGTTATGTTGTGTGCAGGGCACACTCCAGAAGGAACTAGCACGCCAACACAACGTTGTGAGTAATAGTACTTAATGTACGATAATAATATTTCGTTCGTACTCAATGTTACTAATATTCTGACTTCTGAAAATGTTACATTAACATATGTATGAGTTGGAATTTGTTGAGAATGTATACAAAGAAGACTTATGTATATATGTCTGCACACCTTTGGGCCCGAGGCCGTTCTGTTATAATTGGGCCCGAGGCCGTTCTGTCTTGACTGGGCCTAAGGCCGTTCTGAAAGTAACACAGCATCGGACCAAGTTATGAATTCCGTTTTGTTTGAATATATATCGTTATGGATTATGATTTATGTTAGATATTAAACTATCAAGTATTATTACTCATTGAGTTTATCTCACTCTGTAATTATGTCTGCTGCTGTAGGTAATCAGCTTGGAGATCAGTCCTAGCACCAATATCACCTCCCTTTTGTCAACTTAAGCATATCCAGGCACTTGATGAAGCCGTGCACTCCGTAATAGTTGTTAGATTTTTTGTCCAAACCTTTTTGATCCAGGGTGAATGTACACTCCATTTTGTTAAACACCCAAGATTGGGGCTGGATTTGTATAACTGTTTGTGTGTAACTAACGGCTTGTTTGGCATAGACTATATAATCCATCTTTTTATCTTTTTATCTTTTTTCCATCACATCACCTCTCTACTTTTCTGCACATCTTTTCGTAAAAAGACAAAAAGTGCACTTTTTTAGGACACCCCAAACCAACCCTAATTCTCAATGCACGCATTTTGTATGTTTTATCTACAGTTATTCTGTTTGTATGGTCTTGGCATGGTTTAGTTGCTCAATGGGAAGGGTTTAACGCCATTTCTTATGTTGAAGGCTTCCGTCAAGCCCTCATACGTTGTATGCATAGTAGATTGAGTGTTTGTTTCTGTTTAAGTCATGCCCAAACTTATAAGGGGCAGAGTTGGGGTGTGACAGTTAATCTTCTGTTTGTTTATAGATTTGAACAAATAGATTTTTGAACGATTGAGAAGCCGAACTGCTTCAGATAGGCCTTGCTAATAGGTTTCATAGTCTGCTCCAAGATGTGGTATTGAAAGTTTAGTCCGTTAGTATTAGGATTGTGCTTACTTAGGCTTGGTTTGGCATAATAAAAAAAAGTTAAAAAGTCACTACTTTATTTAAGGCACATCACCTCTCTATCACATCACTTCAAATTCAATCCATACCTAATCCATATTCCATAAAAAGTTAAAAAGTGTTAGAACACCCCCAAACAACTTTTTATTTTCCCATTGTTGCCCTAGCCCATCCTTGGAAGAAGCAGCAGCAGAAGGAAAGAGAGGCAAAAAGAAGCTCTCGTCTATGCCCTAGCTCTGTGTCATTGTCAGATTCTGCATCGGTAATTTTTTCTTTTTTTTTGTTAAAGCAAGTTATTATTTTTGATCACAAACCTGGGGATGTGAATACAATTTGTTGGAGATGCTCGCTCATCATTCGTTCGCTAAAACACTTCTCAATCTCTGAAAAACCTAAATCGTATTTTCAATTCCACTCCAAAGATTTTTGTCTGCCTCCAATTCGCCATTGTTAGCTCCCTGTCTAGTTCTATTCTTTTTTTACTTGGCCCATCAAATGATTTCTTTTTTTATTAACAGGGTTCTCTGTTTTTTCAGGAATTACTATTTTGGGATTTAGTTTTGGTGTTGTGTGATTTGTGATTTAGTTTCGGCGATTGCTTGTGTTGTGATGCATATTCTGCTTTTTAGAGTGCTCTAGAAATTATATTGCATTTTTCTTAATGTTAATGGAATTATGGAACCCAAACTTCAAATATTTCCAAAATGGGTTGATTTGTTTTACATTTCTTTTCATGGGTCTGGTTTTTAGTTGTTTGCTTTAAATGTCTTGGATGATGTGTGGTTTGGATTGGAATTCCTTGTTAAGAGGTTCAAGTTCCAAATATCAGATTACAAAATCTTGATTACATCAAGATCTGTATTTCCAAGATTTTCTTCAACATATACATTGAACTTTTTGTTGAAAGATGAACAAGCCATGGCTCTTTTCTGTCATTTAGCATTTCCACAAGGTGAGAGCTCCTCCTACATACCAGATGATCTTGTTAACAAGGTCAGAAACAAATATTCACTTCTGACCTATTGATTTAATAGCAAATCATATTGTGAGGTGTGTATTTTCATATTAAATAAAATTAAAAATATAGAAACACAAAGATCACATAACATCTTGTAATTGTATATATAGTATAAGATATGGTTGTGATATAATATAAGTATAGATGGTTGTGAAAACTTATTTACAAATATTAATTTGCATGATGATGAGTTTCAATATCACCCCCTTACAACTACAGATGTTAAATTCATCGTGTTAAAACACTCGCAAGTAGAGCATCCCTTTGCTGACTTGTTTGGCAGCATTGAACTACAGATAGTGAGAGGCTGTGTAGGGTTCCCTTTAGGATTAGGGAGCATATATATGGGGCACCCAAGATTCCCAGTAGGGTGCATTTTGGGTTTGAGTTATTTGCAAGAATGGTCCCTTGCCTTGTTTGGATTTTGTGTGACATTGAACAGTAGGCATCGATAAAACATGAAGCAATGGGGCTTGAGAAAGGTAGCCCTCAATAGATGGATTTTTATGTACTCCATTATCTCATCATAATAACAGATCTGAAAAGTACTCCATTATCTCAACAAAAAAGAGGGTCATATTAAACAAAATTTTAAAATTATAGTGTTTTCTAGGTGCCCTGAACTTCAATGATCACACCCACAAAAGTCAATTCACTTGGGGGAAAAGAGATGCCCCCCAGGGCATCCCAACTGGCTCAAAACCAAATATCAAACTATGGACCAATGACTTGAAGGCTTCTAGCATGTTTCGTGTGTGAGATTTTCTATTATAGATCATAGTTAAATTGTGTTCTCATTGAATTTTCTTTGATGGGTTTTTGGTTTAATGATTGTTAGGTCTTTTGTTTAATTATTGTTTGAAACCAAATTTTGTTTTTTTTCTTAATTTTTTTTTTCGATTCTTCTTTTCTTATAGGATATAAATGAATTGCTATTTTCAATTATGCTTTTCTTATAGGATACAAATTTCCAATCATCAAAAAGAATTTCTTAAATTAGATACAACAATACTATTAATTATACGTCTTTTATTGTGGTTATTTGTTGCAACTGGCTATTTATTGTGTTTATTCATTTTTTGTAGATGGATAATAATTATGCCACTAAGAAAGGGAGAAAGGACCTGATAGAGGAATTTGTAGCCCTCCAACATGTTGTTTCATCCATTAATTATGCATGTGCTATGTATATAGTGATTTTACATGCTGCATTCAAGAAGAAAGAAATTAGGTTGCAACTACCAAGATCACCTTACCCCTATGGAAAACAGTCTCCTGTTGAACAGTTTAGTATGAACATGGGTGATACGGACTACTCAATGTCTACTGCAGGTAATGTTCCTAACCGTGCTGACTCTACTAAAACTGGGAAAAAACGGGCTCGACCTGCTGAGGGGATTCCCACTGAACTATCAGAGATGGCAAAAAATCTTGGATCATTCATTGAGAATACTAATACTACGATGGTGGAGATTGCTCATAGGATAGGATATTCACATGACCTATCCCAACAAAGGAGGTTGGTTAATGCAGAACTTCTAAAGTTGCCAATGAGTAATACCCAAAGATTGATGGCAGCATCTATGATAGTGAAAGATAAAGACAAAGTTGACTTGTTCTTCAGTTTAGATGAGAATGACAAGATGGAGTGGGTTTCTTTGCTATTGGAAGGTCATATTTGAATGTGGCATCTACTGTATGATGATCTTTTTGTATAATGGGTTTCTTTTTGTTTGCTCATGTTGGGCTGTTTAAGACTGGTTTTTGTAGCTTGCAATCTGTTTATATGTAGCTCCTATGTTGGACTGGTTAAGACTAGTTCTTGTAGCTTGCAATCTGTTTACATGTTGCTCCTGTGTTGGGCTGCACTATATTGTATTGTATGCTACTCTCTGCTGCTTTTGAAAGAGCCATAATATGTTACTTTTGCTTCTTGTGATTCTGACCACTGTGGGCGTCTTATGTTTTTATATAATTTAGTTGAATTGTGGAGACCACTTACGTCTGTTTAATGTTAATAATTTGAAGTAGTTCCATACATTGGTTTATTCTACAACAAACTTGTTTAGTAGCTGATGGTTATATTTTAATTAAGTTACTGCGTAATTGAACTGTATTGGATCATACATTCCAGTGTGGGTGTTCTCTAATGTTGTTGGATTGGGGCAGGTTGGAGGATGCAGGCTATGCTGTTGGTGCTAGGGTGTTGGAACTTCTTTTCTATCAGGAAAAGGTTTGGAACTCCTGTGTGTTAGATACTATGACTTATTTATGAGATTTTGATGCTTGTTACAGGTTAATCCCCACAGTCATCAGCTAAAGTTGTGCAATTTTGGGAGTGCAAAGATGTTGGTAGGTCTGTATTCATGGAATTTCATAAGTTATTTCTGAGGTTTTCATGTATTCATGGAGTTGACAAAATTCACTCCACTCGTGAAAGGTGTTAGGCTATACTTATAAATGAAGTTGCAGCAAATGTGTTACTTCTTTGGTGTTTCAGTAATCATTCCCCATCTGAGCTGGGGGTAACTTGATGCCATAATACCTCTCTATTTTATGATAAACCAATTGCCTATCATGGAAAGATTGAAAATGCTGTGAGGCTTCTCTCCCTATAGAAGGCATCAACTGCCTTGAAGAGTTTGAGCATAATGGGCCGATCAAAAGAAAAAAAAAAAGAAAAAAAAAGAAAAAGAAAATTTTGAGCATAATGGATTCGATTTTAAGATTTCCTAACAAGATGGTCACACACATCCAATCTAATAGAGGCATTTAGTTTGTGTTACTTGTGTATATATTTGATATGTAGCTATCTAGAAAATACGCTGTGGTTTATCTTTCAGGGAAGGTACACTTCTTAATTTAGGCAGCAGTTTTGGTAGATGGCCTGCCCTGATTACTTTTCATCTTCTACTCATGGAGATGCTGTCGAGCAATGTTTTCAAAACCGGACTGGTGAGCGAACCGGAAAAGGGACCGGGTGGACGGGTCACCGGTTCAACCGTCGGGTCAAAACGGTCGAACCGTGACGTCATAATTAATATTATATAATTAAAATATAATTATAAATTATAAATAAATAAAAATATATATAAATAATCAAATAAAAATAAAAATTGTTACATACATAGTATTTATAAATAATATTTAATAAAGTCATAATTGATAAAAAAAAAAGTCACTTATTTCAAAGAAATTAAATTTTTTAAACATTCTCTCCAAATAAATTGATTGAATGCTAGATTTAATTTTGGAGGGAAATAAAATTTTCAACTCTCCCTCCAATCAGTATGTTTCAAATAATTTGATTAAATCCCACATAGAATTTTATAAGTTCTCTTTGAAAAATCTTTTCTTATAAATAGGAATAGACTTTCATAATCTTCTCAAGCTTTCAATGAGACTCTTTCTTATGAGAGGAGATTCTTGAAATAAGAATTTTTAGTCAAAATTTTGAAATATATTTATATATATATATATATAAATATATAAGAAAGAAAGAAAGAAAATTAAAAAAAAAAAGTAAAACCCAAAAAAAAAAAAAAAAAGACAGACCGGTTTTGGCCGGTTCGACCACTGGATCACCGGTTTTTCCTAGTTTTGGCCCCAATCCGGATTTAGGGGGTTGACCGGACCGGAACAAGGCCCGGTTCCCGGTTCAACCGGTCCGACCGGCCGGTCCGGTCCGGATTTAAAAACAATGCTGTCGAGTCTAGTAGTGGCAGGGAGGGAATGGAATGATGGTCTAGTAGAGTTTGCCTGGAAGCTGCTTCTCTGCTTCATTAGTTTTGTAACTTTGCTAAGATTGTACAAAACAAGTTCAAAAGGTGGTAAAGTATATCTGTTATAGGTTATTATGCTTGCCACCGCCAATTCCCTATTATCTCATTTATTTAGGGGGCTTAAGGAAGAAAAATATGCTGTGTGCAAAGCTATACTGCCCATGCTTCAAGCTGAAGAGGATGAAAGGTAATCTTATTTTCAGTTGGATTATTTAATAAAAAGAATAAAAATAAAAAAATTACAAAAAAGAATAAAAAAATAAAAAAAAGAAGAGAGAATAACATTGATAGTTGGATTATTTAATATTTACAAAAAAATAAAAAATAAAAAAGAAAAGAGAATAACATTGACTACAAATTTATTGATAGTTGGATTCACTAATATTAATAAATAAATAAATAACATTGACTAAATATTTTTTGATAATTGGATTCTTTAATAATTTAAAAAAAAAAAAAAAAGAAGAATAACATTGAGTAAAAATTTATTTATTCTTTAATTGTTATAAGTCTAAATTTGATAATAATGCAAAAAGGATATTTGTGAAATTTCATCCTATCCCTATCTCTCAAAACAAACATGAACTATTACTAATCCATTAGTTATCAAACAAACACAATTTTCTTAATCCCTTCACTATTAATTCCCTCATTAATAATCTCCTCACTAACAATCTACTCCACTCTACCTCTGAAAACAAGGGTCAAAAAGAGTTCTTCCAAGCCAACCACACCAAAGCCAAAGGACCCAGTTGTTGTAGAGGAGAGAAAAATCTCTTCCACCACTAAAAAACCTAGTAACGAGATTGATGAGATATTTGCTAGGAAGAAGAGGAAGAAACGTGAACAAGAAAAGGCCGAGAAACGGAATGAAAATGAGGCTGCTAAGCCAGATAAGTTGAAGGAAAAGAAGAGAAGAAGGTGAATAAAGATTCTGAAGAGAGTGTGTTTGTGGACCCACCTTTGCGGCCGAGGAAGAGAACCAATGATGGACTCACTGTTTACACCGAAGAGGAGTTGGGGATTACGAATACAGATGCTGGAGGTACCCCACTGTGTCCTTTTGATTGTTCTTGTTGTTTCTGATCATACACCACTTACTCTTTTGAGTAAAGTTGCTTCATTGGATATTTTTCGAGCTTAATAGAGATTATGGATTTTGTAATCCTCCATTGTAGTTTTGGTCTTTCAAAACAAGAAGTGTTGTTTTCTATTTCTTAGATGTACACTAGAATCAGAGTATACTATTTGATCTTATTTGATTAATAGCAGTTTTTAAATTCAACTAAATGTCTTACAGCATAAAGCCATAGCATCTGAGGTATCAAAGTTGGTTATATTGATATTTATTTAATTTTAAACACATGTGTATTTTTATAAAATTATATTTAATGCTAAAATAAAGTGAATCTTATGATTCATGATTCTCTATTTTTGCAAAACAATTCATGATTTGATTCGCGATTTGACAACAATGGTCTCACCACTTCATCTTGATGAAATGATGATTCTTTTAAGTAGCAATATGTTTCAGGATCCTGTAAACTGTGTATGTTATCCACCCAAAAAAGTAAACTGTGTATGCACCAAAAAAAATTGTGTTTGAAAGCCATAAATTCATTTTGGGGATGTTATAACAACCAATAAATGTGGTTGAACTTGTATTACTTTGTGGATTTTGGATTCTGTTGGATTCTGTTCTGTGTAGATGTTGCTTTTATGAATATTGCCTTTACTGGAGGATATAGATTTTCGGAGGAACCCTGTAGTTTAAGGTGATATGTAGCATATATGGGTATTGGTGCATGGGATTCAAAGTCAGATGCTCATGAAGGCCGTTCAAGAGCAAGGCTTTTGCCTCTTATGATAGTTTGACTGTTGGAAATGGGGATAAGATTATGGAAGTACAGTGGTGTAAGAAAGCTTTTACTTAGCCACTTACCATGTTCTCCTATTCCCTCATTTATCAGTATACCATTTTCTTTTAGATAAAAATACACTTAAATCTCTTTCTTTTTCTTTTTCTTCTTCTTCTTTTCTTTTTTTTTTTTTTGTTTTTTTCCCTTCTGGGATAGCAGTTATGGGAGATCTTTGCTCCTGATCCATAGGGATTTGCCAAGAAGATTAATAAAACAATGAGCAAACTCACTTCGATGGTAGTTGCCATTTGACAAGAAGATTAATCAAAAGAATCTCTCTCTCTCTCTCTCTCTCTCTCTCTCTCTCTTGTTGGTGGGATTAATCAGGCTTCTATAGAAAATTTTCATCTTGGCTTTTGGTTTCCCTGAATGTGCTGGCACTGTACTCTATTGTTCATTAGTTTGCCTGGAATTAGAGAAACAGTCATATTGCCCTGGATGAATTCTTTCGAAGGAATAGTAAGAAGCTCAGTATATGGTGCCCATTTTCATTTCTCTCGGGGTTTTGAGAGGAATTCCTTCTATATCATTCCTAGTAAGGAAGGTGTGTGATCTATCTCTTGGTAAGCAATAGGCATTCTTACTGAATGGTTTCTTCTTCTTTTTAGTATATAGAAAATCATTAATTACAATATCACCAACAACGAAGGGTTGATGATGGTAGGAGATGGCTTATCTTATCGACTAGAGGAAACATTCTTTATATACTCTAATGTGATAAATAGAAAAAACATGTAATTTATTTAGAGCTTAGGATTCCTTTGCATTACTTGTGTAGGTGAGAATGTCTAGGTTATTAGTCTAAATGCTAATCAATTGCAAATGCATGCTTGGGCGCTAGAAAATCTCCTTGTGTCACCACAAGTTAGTTATGGAATTCTAATGCTAGAAACTCTCATTGTGACACTATGCTTTAGCTTTGGATTCCACTTGCCTAAGATATTGTTCATGTTTGGGACCAGAACACTTTCATGATTTGTGCTTTCCTTTCATGTAAGGAGTCATTTCTGTCTCTCTTCATTGGGAATTCTTTTATGCCGAACATCATGTAGCTTTCATTTTTCTTGACACAAATTTTCATAGCCCCCATATTTTCATGTCACTTCTTTTTATTTTTTTTGGTCAAAAATATCATGTTAATAGAGAGATTAGCCTTACTTGGGTAATATCATTGATTAATATTGGCCTTCTTGTCAAAAACTTGTATCGTATTGAAGATCCTTTTAGGTTATATTTGATCATTTCGCTATCAATGTGCATTTTTTTACTTTTTCTTTGTTTCATTCAAATCACATTGCTCTCCTAGTGAGATTACTTTCTATGACCTTTTTTCTTCTTCTTTTTAATTACTGGAACTTTCAACCCAAGCTATTTGACAGTTTACCACATAATGGCGATCCCCTATTGATTCTTTGTTTGAGCATTGTCATATGGATATATCATTGTTGGATTTGGCTTCTGCATCATTGTTGGATTTGGCTTCTGCATCATTGTTGGATATCATTGTAGAAAACTGTTCAGTAGTCTGGAAACACTACTTTGACATGTGTATGTGATACTCTTGACTACTGAGCTTGTATAAAAAGGGATAGGTGAAACCAATTTTGTCTCCCACCCAGCCGACCAAGATGGATCAAGTCGACTTTATCCTTGTCATGACTACTACTTTTATTGATCCTGGAGCATTATGCCTAAATATTGAACCATGTGATCCCTGACTTTTTGAACTAGTTACCATGTTTTGTCTGTACTCTATTGACAAGTTCGAAATTTTTTACTTTTTAGATATTTTTAAACTACAAGCTTCATTTTTTTTTTTTTTTAATTAAAAGAAATGGATCAAATTTAGAGTCAGATGACTTAAAGCCTAGTGCCAAACCAAGCTGCCTTATAATATATCAACAATTCAAGTATAGTTTTCTAATTTAATTTGATTCAAAGGCGATAAATTAGAAGGAAAATGAAAAAAATAAAATAAAATAAAATAAAAAGGAGAAAAATGAGACCCAAATTCTTGGTTCAGTTGCCAAGAATATTGTAAACAAGAGTTTATTTATTTTATTTTGTTTATTTGTGTAATAAAAATGAAAATAAAGTTATGAATTTTTTATTTTATTATACGTGCAAATAAAATTTGTTTGATACTTAATTCTCTATTTCTTTCTTGTCTAAATCCACTTCTATCAATCTAAGAAGAGAGAGTGGAAAGGGAAGTGAAATAAAATAGCAGCACTATAAATTTAAAATTATTTATTTAGAATTTATTCAGAAATGAAAATTAATGATTTAAATTTATTCTTGATCAATTCTGGGTTGGTAGATTCTGGGTCCCTAGTTTTTGAAAATAAAAACTTGTCGATTATTTTTTTTTTTTTTTTCCACAAAACCAAACACAACAGAAAGAGAGATCAATAATTGATTCATATTGATAGTTCAACTCCACCGTCCCACTTGACTGGTGAAAGTCAAGGTCTTGACATTTTAACGGAGATATTGAATAAATTGCAATAACGTCCTTTTAGATTTCAGAATTAGCTTTCTAAATTTTTCTTATTATTATTACACTTATCACATTTTTATACTATATTATGTTGGATCACTTTACTTGTTAACACAAGTATAATAAGTCTCACCACTTATGTTTATCTCTAAAACAGTACTAACAATTAGACTAATACATTATGTTTATCTTTAAAGTAGTGCTAATAGTTAGACTGATACATCTATTATTTTTAAGAGTTTGCAATAAAATTGACAACTTTGAAAATACAATCAGTTAGGTAAAGCTTATAACAATAAAATAAAAAATTTAAAAAAAAAATTCCAAGTCATTTGTCAACATAATAGTTGTAAAAAGAAAATCTAGTTCATTTTTTTATACATGACTTTTAAAAGAGGGATCAATTTACTTGATTCAAAATAATACTACAAAATGCAGGTAGGTTCATACACTCACTCTCTCTACGAAGAAATTATTTAATATTTTGAAGGACATTTCATTTATTGATTGACAGTTTATACGTTGTTTATTTTTTAAATAATATTTTAATACAAAAGCGATGAATCCTATAATATAAACAAATAATTATTAATTTGTAACATCACTTAAATTTGCTGCAAGCAAGGGCATTGAATAATTTCTCCACTTTACGGTTTGTGCAATTAATGAATGTGTTACTATTCTTATTCGGTTCAAAATCTTCATGTTGTGGTATACAAGTGCAATTTTTACTATTTTTATTTGATTTCAAAAACCTTATGAGTGGGAGAAGTTATTGGTTGCTCTTAGAATATCATCATATGGTGTTGCACGTGTATTCTAATTGGTGAAGAAGGTAGAACTCACGATTTTGTGTTGGGTGATCGGAGAAAATAAGAGGGTATAGGGTTTGTAGTTGGCCAGAGATATGGTCACATGATGCTCTTGGTGTGAGGCCCCTAATCTTTGTAATATTTTCTTTAACCCGTTCTTGTAAATTATTTATTTATAGTCCCTCAATTTCTTAATTAATTACAATTTTAACCCTAGAAAAAAAAACATACGTCAACCGAAAACTCGCAAACCCTAAATTGAACCTTGGAACTCAGGAACCATTTCTAAAACCCTAATAATAATTAAATTAATTTTCTAAGTTTTTTGATTCTCAGTACAATTCGTTGTTTAATTCAAAATAAAAAAACTTTAACCAAATTAAATTTTCAGATTCTAAATAAATTAAACATTACACTTAATTAAATGTTCAAATTCATAAATTAAAGCCAAATCCCTCACATTTTGATTAAATTACAAATTGACCTCAAGTTAGTACTATTATATATAAATATATATATATATATATATATATGTTGCACCTTTAACTTTTGTACACAAAAATATCTATAAATTGTACACAAATAATCAAAAGAAATTCCCTCAAATCATCATCTTTGGCCGGCCACCCTAGGGAAAGGAATTGCACACATCTTTTTCAAACAAAATCCATGAATTCATGGAAAAAAGTGTTCCAGTACACCCCAAAACATGAAACCTTGTTTCCACCTCAAGTTCTATTCTAACTAAAGCCTAACTAGATCATGATTAATTGCATAATTAAGGCCTCTAATCATCCACTATTCCATTAAGTTCAAACTAAAATATCTAATCCATTTTCAACAAATAGGCAAATTGGACCATTTACACCAATTTAATTAAAAATAAAACCTCTCCCTTGGCATTTTGCACACAAGAACACACACTCAAACAACACCACATGCTGAGAGGAAATAGAGGGCAAGAGAGTAAGCTTGGTGAAGGAAATGAGAAAGAGAATGTTTTGTTAGCAATTTAACCAAGTCTCAAGTAAGTCACATCACTATCTCTCATTCTATTTTCTTTTTCAAATACATGTTATTAGAAATTTAAAATCATATTTTCAAATGTGTTGCAATGGTGTTCATGTGTTCATAGTTGATGAGTTGAGCTTTGACCCTTCTTCTACTTGTATTTTTTCTTAATATATGTAAACTATCTTTTTCTTCCTATATCTCACAATATTTCCAAAGGCACACCATCACTCTAAAAATCTAAGTTATTTATACATTATTTAGTATGTTTTCATCATAAAAGAAGTGAAAAATTTCCCTTAGTTGGCTTCTCACTTCTTTTCTCATTAATCTTCTTATTTTGAGTATTATGCATGAAAAACCAGTTTTTACAGCTACCTTTCGAAAATTCTATAAAAATGTAAGAAAATCTCTTGGACCTCAGTTTTATGTCAAAACTTCCTTAAAGAGTTAGCGTTCAAGAAAAATTGGTTTCATTGAAAAAGAGTGAGCGATTTGAAAGAAATTCGATTTTCGTAACAATCGATGAATCTAGACAGAGCTAGAGTGTTTCTTAAATAACTAAAAATATAGAAAAGCTATTCCATTTCTGAAAAATATTTTGAAAACTAGATGAAATTCTCTACGAACCATAGGAAGGCTAGGTCTGGGAAAAATCTGAAATAGTTCTTTTGATTTTAATCCTTAAATGATATCGAATTTGGAAATTTATTTTTGCACCGGTGTTCTAAGCTCTTATCTTCGTAAATGTATACTTATTAGTATATAATCATGTCTTGGTATGATATTACATATGTCATGGTTATATACCTTTTATTTTAATCCTTCGGTAATGCTTATACTTATGCAAATTTATTTTTTTTATTTGCTTGTACCAACTAACTTAAAACATTAATTTAAACGGAAAACTTAATGAGGTGGCTAATGGGGTTACAATCACATGAGTATTATTATGAGATAATGTTATATTTAAATTGAATTGGTTAGTGGGACATGTTCTCTTTTGAAAGGTAAAGACTTGCGCAAATGGTTGTTTCGGAATCCTGAAACAGAGCGTTTGTATTCGGACCCTAGGTGGTTTTGGTGTGAGGTGGGAATGGGCAAGACCCTTATTTTACCGTATCTTTTGAGGTCCTCAGTTGGCGCCACGCGGTATGTAACCGTTGGTAGGCATCCGAGGTAAGATCTGCAAAGTAGTAAAAGATGGGGCATACTGAATAATCCGTGTCCGATTCTTGTAGTTTGAAGGATGAAGTCTTTTGGGGAGATTTCTAGACTACTAAGAACTAACCTTTTAACCCTTGTTATTTACTTGAATATCATGTTTATTTCCCCTATTATTGTAATTGCTATTATATATTAGATTGGGAAAAAGAGACAGGGTGTGTGTGCGTTTACTGGACATTCAAAACTCATGACGTTTCATGCCAGGTATCAAAGAAACATACGAGGTCGACGAAGAGCTAGAGACATTTGAAAACTTGTGTCTGTTTTATAGAAAGTTCGAAGTCATTTTGCTTATGAGTCTATTCGTGCTTTTATATATATATTTTTTTGGGATTGTAATAGTAATGGAATTTGTTTTGTAATTTAAGATTTAAAACACTATAATTATTATTTGCTTTTGTAATCATATGTCTATCTCCGCGTTACTTATGAGACCTTGTGTTAATACCTTTAAAGATTTGTCAAAAAGATAACTTACTATCTAAGGTGGTTGTACTTCGAAGGGAGATTATATTGACTTCTCCGACCTTCTTAAAATCTTTCTTAGCTATTAACTAAATGACTCTTTAATAATGTTACCCTAACTCTTAGAGTAGATATTGGAGCATCACACTTGAACCAACTAATAATTTTTCCATGAGTGGTCCGTGCAATTTATCATAAATATAAGACCCTTTTAGAAATTAAATATCCGGAGTAGGAATAGCGGCGACCCAACTACTCCCAAAGATATCCCGGGTGAGGATAGCTCCACGTCTTCTGCTCCCTTGAACGCGTAAACGGTTCGGTACTGAAACACAGCATTTGTATGTATATCTATGTCTATACATACATATAACTATATCTATCGTTCATAAACGGAGAGAGAAAGGGAGAGAGAGGGAGAGAGAGAGAGAAGCCCTAGAAAAACCTTCCCTTTTTCTTTCCCCGTTTCTTGGAGTTTGAAGCTTCCGATTCAACTGAGATCGAACGTCATGGACGCCACAGCAAGCTCTCGTGTTCTTCCCAATTTGAACCCACCCGGTTTGACTCTCCGCAATCCCAATCACAGGTCTTCATTGTAAGTTCAAACCTAATCAAAATTACTCATATTAGTAATATGCATACACACATTTGTCTATATTTGTATGCTCGTGGTCTGTTAATTTTTGTGTCTTTTTACAAGTTTTTGTTGGTTATCAAGTTTGTTTGCAGATCAGTTGATTGTAGGTTGATTGAGGTGGCTTTGATTGATTTTATGTGATCATACAATTTGTCGATTGACTGTTTGCTCTAAATATCATTTTATTTTAATTTTAGTGGTTTTGTCTTGTTAATAATTATTACTAGTTTTACAGATTCAACTTGTTCATGGTGAGACTTACTTATTCGGCCCTAAAAACACCCCATTTTCTATTATTTGTTTGTTTTTCAAGGGAAAGGGAAAAGAAAAGAAAAGAAAAGAAATTAATGATTCTTTTCGTTATGATATTTTTGCTTGTTTTGTATTCAAAACAATATACCTGTGGTTGAAGTTTATAATGAGGGATGGGGAGAATCTGTGGAAACAATGTATATTAGGATGTGCAATATGCTCGTGATCGTTCTAAATTAAGCTCTTGACTAAGTCATTCACATGACAGGCAATGCGATCAAACTAGAACTTTCATGTCGACTTCGTACCATTCATCTCAAGGATCTGGTCAAGCATACTTGGTTTCCTGTTCAAACTCGACTGATAAACAAAGTGGCATTATTTCGGGATCATATCATTGTGGTCCTGTTCAGAAGAGAAACCTAAGCGGGCAAACATTTTGTTCTCTGGGAGCATTGACATATCCTGGAACTGGAAGTGCTATTGAATCTCCTTCACATGCTACAGAAGAAAGGGTTGGAGTGCTGCTTCTTAATCTTGGAGGACCAGAGACACTTCACGATGTTCAACCATTTTTGTTCAATTTATTTGCAGATCCGGTATATGAGCCTAACGTTACATGCCCGTCATTTTTTTATTATAAATTTTCTTTTCTTGACATGATGTGATGATAAGTCTATAACATGCTTAGGGGTTGCGCTAAAGACTCTTGTAACTCGAAACAGGATATTATACGTCTCCCTAGGGTATTCCGGTTCCTCCAGCGGCCATTGGCACAACTAATTTCTGTCCTACGTGCTCCCAAAAGTAAAGAAGGATATGCTGCCATAGGAGGTGGCTCACCTCTGCGAAAGATAACGGATGACCAGGTAAGACATGCCTGCTGACTACAGCTGTGGTTTTGTTCATATGAAGATGAGTTTAGCTGATAGCCTCCACTGTTCTGGTTCTTACCTATTTTCATGGGCTTATGTTATTATTTTTCACTTTCTCAGATTTTTTATTTTTTGCGTTTATCTGGCCATTTATAATGTATTATGTAATATGCACTTGCTATTGTGCTAACAGTTTGGTATCTCTTTCAGGCAATTGCACTTAGAAACGCATTGGAAGCAAAGGAAATGCCTGTAAATGTCTATGTTGCAATGCGATATTGGCACCCATTTACTGAGGATACTGTTCAGCAGGCAAGTCTTAAACAATGTCATTGTCATGTAATATTTTTGTTTGCTCTGTTGTCATCAACTTGTTTGTGATTCATTTTCACCTACTATGTATCCTTCTCTGAATTTTTGTTGTGTTAGCAGTTTCCATTGTATTGATATCTGCCACATATGCTCGTCGTGCTTTGTGTTTCTAGGTCTATAAATAAGTAAAAGGTTTGTTTTTGTTTTTTCTCTTATTTTTGGTCTAAAAAGTTAGGTTCACTGAAGGTAAATCAAACAGAATAATTGAAAAAAATTTAGAATTTATTTTTTTACTCACCTTTTTATACCTACTAAACAGTGTGCAAGAACTCATCTGGTCAACTTCTGGGAATACTATGCTTATTATCTTTCTGTTTGAACAAGTTATTCATACTATAGTAATGTGGCCAAAAGCTTGTATCCCTATTCACTAATGGACTAGCGACATATCGAGATCCGTTGTTTGCTAATTGTTTTGAGCCTAGACTCTCTCCTGATAGTTAAAATTCTTGGGCCTTTATTCCTTTGAATTAAGGTTGATATATTTTGGGGTGCACGTAAGATTTTCAGACTTGTGCATTATGGGAATTGGGGTGTTGGCAGACTGAGAATTTTGTTAAACAATTGATCAAATTTTTGCCAATTACTGATAATTTGGAACTCCTAGCTTGAATTCCAAACTAAAAAATATGCTCTAATTGGAATTGAAGATCAAAACTATCAGTTACAGAGAGACAAATAAAGAACTAAGAAAAACTCAATTGTTTTATGCACCAGAAACCAA
>JAPPVO010000017.1:88750751-88808868 GCA_030407325.1 Camellia japonica | reverse complement strand
TTTCTTGGGTTTCAGTTTAATAGATGTATGAGACTCCAAGACTGCATTTGACAAGCCTGTATCTTCAATCACATGAACTTGAGGATTCTCAACACTAATATCCCAAGAAATCTCTGAGGTCTTATCAGATTCCACACCATCATCATTCAGTGGAGAATTTTGTAAAAACTCATTGGCATTCACAATCTCATAAGGACCCAATCCATTGCCAGTATCTTCTGTTTCTTCCACAGTACCAATATCCCAATCTATCTGAGAGTTGTCAACAGTAATATCCCAGTCAATAATATCAGCTACACTCCATCTCCCCAGTTACATAGTTTGATTCATCAAGGCGGGCTTCAACATTCACAGTATCAAGAACTTCAGAGCCACAGAAACATTCAGAGAAGGCGGGTTTTCAATAATGTCCCTTAGATTTGGTAGCACAGTCCCGGAAGTTTTCTGCAATCACACCAAACAAACGCAGTTATTGATGGCATCCAACACAATAATCCCCAGTTCCATCTGTCTGCCCACTAACAAAGACCATTATACTTAACCAGCACACATCTAGCGGCAATTACAACAAACCAATTGAACAAAGACAATTACATGACAGCAGTAAATGTCTAGCAACAATCATGACAAACATATATTTAATAATTTTTCTTACATCCTTTCTCAGTATGCACGCCTCTGACAAAATTTGAATAAAATTCAATTGATCTTTCTCAAAAGATTGCACGATTGACTCCCAAACACCTGCAAAGGTTAAAATTTAAATTAGAATTATATGTAGAAAATGGTAAGTCAGGGGAGGGGAGAGAGAGAGAGAGAGAGGACTGTTTTTGTAGATCTTACAGCAGCACCTGAAAGCCGGCCAAAAATATTACAGCTTTCTGGAGTCAACTTCAAAAGAATAACATATATTTGTTTGGCTTCCAAGTAACCAATCCCTGGAAAGAGAATGTGAATTAACATAAAACACCTAAATAGTAAGTAAAAAAGAAAAAATCAACACTGCTGAGTATAATTCCTTGAGTTTCAGTGCAACAAATTAATAAGCTACCACATCTTAACTACTAAGAAATTTCCTGAACTCAATGTATCCACACAGAAAATACATCTCAGGCCAACTCCACAAAGATCAACTATAAACTGTATAAAGCAATGTAAAAGCATGATCATTCATTGAAAATACTCTAATATTTCATTGAGTAAAATTAAGCATTGACCACACAAAAAAAAAAAAATCAGAATCTCCGTTGCCATATATCTGTATGGAAGAGCTCCATGTATGCCATTATTTCCACATCCATAACAATCTTGATGCATGAAGTTGATTGCTAATAACATAAATTTAAAACAAAAATACAATAACTAAAAAATATCACCAGTTATTGCATTGACTACATTTCTATTAGAATGGTTTCAGTCTACAGACCATGATCAGCACAATGTCCTTATTCGAACCGTCTAAAATAAGCCATTTCACCTATGAAGCACGGGTGCGGGTACGAGTACGGTACGGGTACGAGTACGGGTACGCCGATACGGCAAAATCCCAAAAAAGTAGGGTACGGGTACGGCTACGGTACGCCGATATTTTTTTTTTTTTTTTTATTTTTTTTTATTATGGTTAAAAGATCCAACCTACAAATTGAAGTTAAATATCAAAACTAATAAGAGAACTATAAAACTAAAAGACAAATATTAATATATTTGAATTCAACATAACATAACCAACACCAATTATGATTAATATTATTATTACCATTTTCAGTATTAAATAATAATAATATTTAATACCATTTTCAGTATTAATAATAATAATATTAATAATAATAACTAAAATAATATTAATAATAATAACTAAAATATTAAATATTCATAATAATAAATAAAGATAAAACAAGAAAATAAATAAATAAATAAATACGAAGAGGAGAAGAGAGACAGTGAATACCTCTGATGATCGAAGAAGAGCAAACAGTGAGGGTCGAAGTCGAAGACGCGAGGAGGGTCGAAGTCGAGGGTCGAAGTCCAAGTCCAAGCCGAGGGTCGAAATCGAAGACGAGACGAGGTCGAAGTCGAAGACGAGGGTGAGTGAGGGTTGAAGTCGATCTGTTTCGAAGCCGATCTGTTTCCCAGTCGCAAACGAGAGTGAGGGTGTGGGTCGAAGCCGAGATCAGTCTTCGTCGAAGTCGCAGATCATGGTGGAAGGAGCACCCATTTTGCTTCGATGAGATTAGGGCAAGCCGATCTGAACTCTTCGCGTATACACGGTAGGTATACTCATTTTTTTTATTTTTTTATTTTTAATTTTTGTTAATATTGCTCCGGTACCCCTAAATTTGTCAAAAAATTTGATTTCTGCCCCCGACGTACCCAAACGTACCGAAGGAGTACCATGCCGTACCGAGCCGTACCCATGCCGTACCCAACTGAGGCAAACGTACCCGAGTGGTTTTTGCCGTACCCGGTACGCGTGCAGCCGTACGGTACGCGTACCCGCACCCGGTAAGTACCCGGTGCGTGTACGGCACTATTTTTGGAGTACCCGTGCTTCATAGCATTTCACCAGTTAATGAACTTTCATATATATATATATATATATTTTAAACCAATTAGCAACTTGGATGCGTATTGACACAGCACTTGGAAGGCATAACTAACATAGATTGCCCCACTTGTTAGTTTTTTTTGTCACCTTTCAATGGGCCTCTTTGGCATAGCTTGGTGTAAGTTAAAAGTTGATAATCAAAAAGCACCTCTCCCCCAACTTTCTAGATAATCATCCTTTTTCAGTTTTTTAAAGCTATTTTTGACTAATAAGTTGTAAGCAGAAGCTGTAACAAATAGTTTGGCACAAACTTCCAAATAAAAATAAGGTATAAGCAACTTATTTAATATACACCAAACACCCCAATGTATCTTTGTACAGATTATCTAAATTAGTTTCCTTTTTCTTTTCTTTGTTTTATCATATGGAATTTTTTGTGACCTAAGGTATGTGTATTCCAGTTAGTTTGGTATTACAATTTTTCTTTAGTTTACTTGCAAGTGTAATCTACTAACATGACATCCACTTCCCAATGCATGCCCTGATTTTGTTGGGAGTGCAGTAGGCACCGATAATTCCAAACTAAGTGTGCTATGAATATGGATTGGATCTTTTACTAATTGACCCAAAAAAGAAATGTAGATGAAGATAAAAAGAAAACTCAAGAATTTATAAAAATTTTAAAATTTGAAACTTAAAATTAAAAAGTGAGACATTTTTAGGACAATTTGGGAATGAAGCTGTGACAAATCTTCACTGGGTTGTATACTTTACATAATAGAATATATATATAATTCTTGATAAATAACGTATGAAGCACGGGTACTCCAAAAATGTTGCCGTACAAGTACCGAGTACTTACTGGGTGCGGGTACGCATATCGGTACGGCTGCAAGCGTACCGGATACGCCAAAAACACACCGGGTACATTTTATATGGTTAATTTAGTAATGGGTACGCCATGGGTACGTTTTTGGGTACTCCAAGGTAATAAAAAATGAGATTTTTTATAAATTAAAGGGTACCGGAGCAATTTTTTGTGTCTATTTAAAAAATTATAAAAATCTGGGTTCTTTTGTAATAAATCAAACATGAAACCAAATAAAATTGGGGTTCTATTATTCTGTATCATTCGATCATCTCATCTCCTTCCATATCTCCTTCCGAAGTACTCCAAGACTGAAGAACTTCGAAGGTTCTAGGGTTCCATGTCTATTCGATCATCTCCTTCCAGAAATACTCCCAAGAGAGCCTGAAGAACACTTCGAAGGTGCGATTGAAAGGTTTAATCGAAGGTGCTGCTGATTGATTCTCTCCTTCGAAGTTGCGATTGAAGAGGTAAGTTCATCTCTTTTCTACTCTCATTTGTGTCCTGTTGAATTTTTCATTACGTTTTAAGTACTACATAGACAATATCACATAATATTTGGAGACTACTAATTTGGCCAGTGTGTCTAACAAGGAAAGCTTTTATGATTCACAAAATTTATATAGAGAGTGATAGAATAATGCAACTGCAATTAAAAATATTATTTCAAAACAAACTACCCACTAAAATAACATTTAACTATTAAATTCCATGACCACATCAATTGCGTGGTATTTTGTGTTCCTTATTGTAAATTGATGATAGAAAAAAGAAAAATAGTTTCACATACTATTTAAACCACCCCTATAGGGTATGCCAGTTTGAGGGATCCATGAATCTCCATCAATGAGCTTAGACACTGTAAAAGGCATAGCTTCAGCTGCACTTTTGAAGACCTTATACCCTGACAATTTTGCCCTTCTACTAGTATCTGCCCCGGGGCCTCGGTTATTGTACTCCGCGAACATCATAATCGTGTTATTACAACACCACGTCCATCCCTCCGGTAGCACGATTTCATCCAAATACGATTCCATGAACACTACAGTGGCATAATTTTTCCACGGCCGCCCTAGAAGAGCCTTCACTTCCTTTTTACGTGACCTAAGTTCTGGTGCAACGTTGATTGTGCAATTTTGGAATGAAAATCCAAAATTAGTCGATGTTGGATCATGTTTTCCACCGTTAGCAGTGATCACATTGGGAGGTGAGAGTCGACGAACGTAGATGCCACAATCTTGGAACACGGCTGAGGCAGAACCAAAAATGAAATCGACAGTGCCTGAAATTTCACAGTTTTTGTAAAACTGTGAATTTTTGTTTGCCAATAGAGTGTCTTGGTAACCCATGAAAATGCACTTGTAAAATGCTGAGTGATTTGCATTGTTGTTGAGTGCAACTGCTTGACCCGTGTTTATTGGAGCTGAGTTCTCAATGGTTAAAGACTGGCCAATAAAGCCTTCCCCATCAACAGCTGGGAAAACAAGAATCTATCAGTAATTCAGATTCGAGATTAATCAAGATACTCCGAATATCCAGTTATTAAGAAACATACTATATATTTAGAATTTTACTCAAAAATATCAATATGTGTTTCAAATTCATTTAAGTTTAAACCTCACAATATATCAATTCAATTTCATCTATACATTCATTACTGAAAATGTATACATATGTTAGGCTAAAGAGGATGATGAGAATATAACCAAAACTTCAACCATGCAGGCCAGATTCAAAAATAAATATGGAAAAATTACAACCCATGTAGTGTTAGAAAAATAATTACAAATTCATTGAAAGACTTGTGATCTTAATTATTAATATTAATACATATATTTACTAATCTATAAATATTTTTATAAAAATAAACTAATTTGTAATTTCCTCAATAAATATTATCAACACTTGTTTTTCCAACTTTTTTCATGCAAAAAGATTTAACTTTTGAAAAGCATACTAGTAAAAAAAATTACTTCATCAACCCTAAACACATGCAAACTAAAAACAACCAAAATAGAATTGCTTGCAAGAGAGTGAGTGAAGTTTACTCATTGTAGCAGACAGTGTAGTTCCAAATCCGGTGGCATTACTCCGGTTACCCGTAATTTTCGTGGTGGCAGCGTCATCACCAATCAGAGCAATGTTCGTCTTGTCCTCTCCCACCACCACATATTCACTATAAACCCCCGGCTTGACGCGAATATAATACCTATCATATTCGTAAAACGTAGTAAATAATTTTTTTTACTTTTTTCAATAATATCTTTCTTCTTTCTTTTTTTTAAGTAGTGAAAGTCAATTGTTAAATAATACCTATTGGTTACATTGATATGTATAGGAGCAGCAGCAATCGCATCATTGATACGCCTGTAATTTCCGAGCCATCTTGTGCAACTGTTGCATTGAAGATAATGTTGGTCTGAAGTGAAATGGTGGTTCGAGTTGAGCACAAAAAGAACACAACGACGATGAAGACGATGGATGAGGAAGAAGCAAACTTTGACTCCATAGCAAGGAATTAAAACTGAGATCGACTTAAACTATATGGATAGAGTTTATAAGTACTTTGTAAAGAACATAGTGCCTTTGCATGGTGTGCATGGTTCTTATATAGAACAATTTTACAATAAGAATTGCCAAAAAAATTAATTTTGGATTGGATAGACGACTGGACTTTCCATCTTTCCATTTGATGTTATACATAATCCAATTTTTTTATTAGATTTTCTTATGAATAGAGTTTTCTCATCATCCATTAGATTTTTATTAGATTTTCTTGTGAGTAGAATTTTCTCATCAGTCATTAGATTGATTTATTTGTTTTTTATCTGGATATAATAAAATTTGGTAAGAAATCTATAAAGAATTTTCCTAAAAAAATAAAGTATGTATCCACTACAATGGATAAAGCTACATCCATGCTCTTTGTTTGCCTAGTCAGATAATTTATATATTTTTCAATGGTAAAACATGTTTTTGTGTAGTTTAAAAATAAAAAATAAAAGTATGGCTCATTGCCGGTCCATAAATGGACTAGATGGTGCGATTTGTATTTTGTGGGCCCATTTTGGACCAATCTCGATTATTCAAACGGTTCATCATGTAAGTCCCATAGAGAAATTGTACATGTAAAAAATTAAATTAATCGAACATCAATATTTTTGTAGTAGGATCATAAAACCATGCAAAAAAATTAGAAAAAAAATAAAAAAAAATAGACCATTTATTTTCAAAATCACAATTGCAGTCTTTTTTTCTTTTTCTTTTTTTTTTTTTTTTGTGTACAATTTTGTCATTCGATTATATGGATATCGATATTTGATTAATTTGATTTTTTGCATGGTTAATCTTCATGATAAGCCTTGCATAATGAACAATTTAAATTGTCAATATAAATCTAAAATAGGTCCACAAAATGCAAATTGTAAAATGGACTAGAGCATGCCTTAAAAAAATGGTAAAAACATTTTTATTTTTTTAATTTAATGTGCATAAATTTTTGATGATAGTTTGTTCAGATTATGGAAATTCTTGGTCGGTTGACCATGTTAGGATAGAGAATTTTGATTATGGAAATTGGATAGATTTTGTATCCATCATTACTTACTATATACCATATGTTTTTAAGATTAGAACAAGTGCAGAGTATGTGTTGTAACTAACCTAAATTAAATTCTCAAATTAAAAAAAAAATGTGAATTACATAAACCTCTTTGAAGTTAAGAAAAAATATCATCAACACTACAAGTTTGATGTAATTATATTATAGTCCAAGTTTTATTCATATAATTTTTTGCCCACTTTTCATTAATTATTTTTTAGTCATATGAAAATTATGTTTTTTTTTTCTTTCCTTTTTTTTTTTCAATTTTTTACCAAATTAATATTTAGTATTTTGAAAATTTTATGAGAAAACTCATTTCGAAAATCAAACCAGTCATTGTGATGAATGTAATTTAACTTATGAAGAATGACCTGTGTCTATTCACTTCCATATGTGTGTAAAGGTGCAATTTGGACGGACTGAACCCGAGCAACCTGAATGTGTAGTGGTTGCATTACTTCTTGTGAACATCTGAATTAAGCAAGTTTGCAAATGCCCACTTGTTTAAACAATTTTTTTCCATGAAGGTTCACACAATATTTGCCTGCACGTTGAGCCAATAACTAGCAAAGTTAAGTGGACTACACCACACAATGACCCGCCTCCTCTCTCGCTGTCCCTCTCATAGAGAATGTGGAATCTAATTTGTATTTGGTGAATTGGGGAAATTATAAATAAAATAAATTTGACCTTTTTAATAAAATAAAATTTTAATTTTATCAAATTAAATCTTAAAATTTTAATTTGTTTTCATTTTAAACTATTTGTTTATTTTTATTAAGTAAAACTGATTGAAAATGATATTTTAGTTATTAAACTCAATGAAAAATGATATTTTAAACATCTTATGTATATCTGCATTGAATTTATTGTTCTGACCTTTTTAAGGGTTTAGACAAATTTTATTTGACGTGAGCTTGGACAAAAATTCAGAAACTCAAATTAAATTTGGATGAGTTTGGATAAAGTCACTGAACAACCCAAAACTTGAATTATACATATAAATATATATATAATATATTAAATATATATAAATTATTAATCATTGGATGATGTTAAAATAATTTAGATTATTAGATTGTATTGAATATATATTATATATACAAGTAACACAATACAAAACTTTACCTTTTTCGTTTTTGACTTCAAAATTTTTTTTTTTTTTTTTTGATCAGCAAAAAAGAACTTTATTGAAGAGAAACATACATTACATATGGGAAACATCAATAAAGAGAGGAGGTGCAAAAAGCATCAAAGTACACCCCCCAATCCCAACTAAGTTGGCACCAAGGAGGATACCCAATCATTTGCTAGCACCACCGAAAAGTTGGTGAGAAACCAACAGGAAACGAGAGAGAAACAAAAGAACACCAAAAGCACCAAGGCCGACCACTATAGCTTTACATTGGTTCTTCAATTATTCTCTCTCATATTATATAATTTTTTTTCTTGATATTATTAATAATTTTATATAAAAAAATGTAAATATAGTCTAATTTTAACAAATTAATTAACTTATTGCTCACAAAAAAATAAAAATAAAAATTCAAACTTATATGCAATAAGGGCCTCACTCGGATCGGGTTTGGGCAAATAATCCTAGGTTATAATTTGAGTTTGGGTAGGTCTGAGCAGCTCGCAGCACAAGTTGGGTTAAGCTTGGTTGACCTCTCAACCTACTTGAAATCGCTCGAATTGCACCCCTAGATATATGTGTATCAGTGTCCGTTATATATTACATGGGCCATTGTGTGCCCTATTCACATAATAGTTGAGCCAGAAATTTGGCTCATCAAGCCTTCGTTTAATTTGGTTTTTTGGTTAAATTAGTTGCAAAAAGACAAAATAAGTCAATAAAACAAAATGTCACATTCAAATCATAATTATTTTACTTTTTTTCTTACAAAAGTTAAAAAAAGTAAAACCTCAACCAAACGAACTTTTTAACCTCAGACTAAAATAATCAAAAGCCAAAAACTCAAAACCAACCCACTTTCCAAACGAAACCTAAGTGGAATTCTTAGGTGGCGTTTGGTAACGTTTACGTTTTTTGTTTATGTTTACAAAAATTTTATAAACTGATTTTTTTGTTTATTTTTAGAAAAACATAAATTACAAACGTGTTTGGTTTGAACAAAATGTTTAAAAAAATTTTAAAACATAAACTAAAAAATATGTCTGTTCAGGCTTAAAATATTTATATTTATTTTTATTATTTATGACAATGGAATCACACACATTATAATTGAAAAAAAAATTAATTAAAAAAAATTAATTCGAAAAAATATTAATTGAAAAAAAATATTTGAAAAAAACGTTAATTGAAAAAAAATTATTTGAAAAAAAAATGAAAAAAAATTAATTGGGAAAAAAAATTAATTGAAAAAAATATTTGAAAAAAAAATTAATTGAAAAAAAATTTTTTGAAAAAAAAATTAATTGAAAAAAAAAAAAGAAATCTAAATTATTTGAAAAAAATTAATTAAAAAAAAAATTATTTGATAAAAAAATGATTAGAAAAATAAATTATTTGAAAAAAAAATTAATTGAAAAAAAAATTTGAAAACTGAAAACGTAAACTCATTTTTTGAGTTTACGTTTTTTCCTCAAATTTATAAACTGAGACAATCATTTATAAACCAAAAAAATTATCAAACAAGTTTTTATGACAGTTTTTAAATTTTTGTAAATATAAACTGAAAACTGAAAATGAAATGATTACCAAACAGACCCATAGCAACCTAAAGAAGTTTGATCATCTTAGAGCATCTCCAAGGGGATAGTTAAACAAGGCTTGTTAGGTATTTTAGCTAATGTAAGTCTAATTTTGAGCTCCAATGGGCTAGCTATTAGACTAGCTACTTTACCATCCTATTTTTTTGGTGGCTACAATTGAAGAGCCCTAGAGGCTCTCCAAATAATTATGTATGTATATATTTTAGATTTTTGTATATTTATGTCTTGGATTTTGGATTTTATATATATATATATGTGTGTGTGTGTGTGTAATTTTATATGTTCTTTCAATTTTGTTTGATGAATTACGGAATAACTTATTTTGTATTTTGTATTTTGTATTTTTTTTCCTCATTCTACAGGTTTTTTATGTTTGTATGAGCAAATTTATTATTATTGCAAATTTATGAAATGATTACCAAACAGACCCATAGCAACCTAAAGAAGTTTGATCATCTTAGACCTGTCTGAAGAGCTACTGGCCTCTCCATTCACTGGAATCATCTTAGCCTTGGTTTGTATTACAAACTAATCAGGTACTCTTTGCACCCAAGAATAAAAAGATGAAACTGACTCATGTTTAAGTTGGAAGGTTAAACTTAAACATTTGGTCTTTAGACAGTGCTGAGATTATGAATTTTTGTAGAAATTTAAAAAGAAAAAGAGAAAATGTAGATGAAATTTAAATGAAATATAACTAAATTTCATTTACATTTTACACACTTTTTTTCTTTTCCATTTTAATTCCCTACCCAAATATCCAAATAGAGTGAATTTCCTCAAATTTTCCCTCCACCAATCTTCCTCTCTTGGAGGCACCTATTTTCTTTGCCTTTGACTAGTTATCCCCTTGTCCTCTCCAAGTTGATTCAGTCTAGCCAGTGGCGAAGGGAGTGATGGGCCAAGGATGGTCACGTGCCCTTGATTTTGAGAATTTTTATTTTTATTTTTTTTAATTTTGCAAATATAAAAAAAATATTTTAAATAAAAAAAAAAGATATTTACCAATAAATCATATCTCACAAACAGTTTTACCGATTGGTCCAAAGGTTATTTCTATTGTTCTGATTAGTCCTGTTAGTGAAGAAATATCTTACCAGTTGATCCTATTTCCTTTGTTTAGTAACATTGAGTGGTCAATTATACCCTTCCGTGTGTATGTCATGTGACATACATCATTCCAAGGCAAAAAGCATAAAGAGCCTTAGTGTACTTTGTTGATGTGTGACACACATTGTCTGTGTCACGTGACACTCCAAGGCAAAAAGCATAAAGAGCCTTAGTGTACTTTGTTGATGTGTGACACCCATTGTGCGTGTCACGTGAC
Source organism: Camellia japonica (assembly GCA_030407325.1). Taxonomy (NCBI): domain Eukaryota; kingdom Viridiplantae; phylum Streptophyta; class Magnoliopsida; order Ericales; family Theaceae; genus Camellia; species Camellia japonica. Next base: position 88,797,788 of record JAPPVO010000017.1, on the reverse strand, counting down.
ATTTGTGTGTCACGTGACACACCCTCATAAAGAGCCTTGGTGTACTTTGTTAATGTGTGGCACCCATTGTGTGTGTCACGTGATACACCCTCATAAAGAGCATGCATCTAATAACATTTAAATGAGGGCATTAAGGTCCCTCAAACTATCCAAGGACTAAACGGTTTATTAGAGAAAAAAATTAGGACCAATTGGTTCATAAGTTTATTATTGACATGCAAGTATAAATAATCTCACTATAAAGATATAAAATTTATTGGATTATTAGTTACATTTGACATGTGAGGTTCACTCTCTATCTGTTTGTGTACTATTAGTTGGTAAGATCACATATCAATGATGACGTAGTATTACCATTATATTGAATTTTTAATCAAATTTTGTATAAGAAAAATTTATCATTATATAATTTATTTTAGGACTTATATCCATATTTTTTTTGTATTGTCCATGATACACTAGTTACAAATAACATTATTTTTTTGATGTTTCTCAAAATTAATTGTAAAAACTTACGTAAAATATTTTCGTAAAAATTTTAAATATTATAATTAATAAATGTCCCTCTAATTTAATTTTTTTAACTCCGCCACTGAGTCTAGCACATTAACATTCATTTTATGGACTTTTGAAAATTAGCCTTTTCAGCTTTCCTTGGAATTGGAGCCCCCCTTTCACAATCTGTTCATGAATTTTATTTTCAAAAGCAACACGGTTTTAAGTTGAATGAAACAAGCGATTATGACATTTTCAATATGTTTTGCATTTCATCTTTTCTAGAGTTGGGATATTAATCTCTTTAGACAATTTCAAATTTTGTATTGTTAAGAAATGATTAAATAAAAATTGCATCAGCTTTTGAAATCTCAAAAAATATTTTAAACTAAACCAAATCAAAACAAACTTTAAATCCTATCAAAAAGGGACGACTGTATGAATCCTTTTTCTCCACGCGGTTCTATCAAAGACCATTTTGTTAGTCAAATTAAGTAGATTTATATCTCTATTTACAACGCCAATCAATGTTAATCTAGGCCTATTCGATCCCCTAACACTTCCATCTACCGTCACTGTATCGCATCTCTTCACTACTGCCTCTATTAGTCTCCGTTGAATATGACCAAACCATCTCAATCGATTCTCTCTCAACTTATCAAAAATAGCTGTACCTCTTACCCAACTGACATGCAAGGGGCAACCGTTTGAATGGGATGACGAAAGAGAATCTGCCTTTATAGCATTTCCCTTTCTACATCAAATGGTCCAAGCTCTCTTACGGACAAAATCTCAGTAGTGTTACTGTTGTTAAGCCTCTTTATCATGGTTAATTTGTTCTCTCTCACGCATACACATGCTAACCAAATGTAAATACAATTCGATAAGCAAGACAAGAACTTAACAATCAACGCAAAATACAACTCGATAAACAAAAATACAACAACTCGATAATCAAATTGAAGTGCTACTCCTACCCATTCCCTAATACACTCATTTATAATTCTGTCTTGTCTAGCCTTTTTCTTTTTGACCAATGTTTTGCATATATGTACAAGACTCCTTGCCTATATAATTTAAATATCAAAAGAATATTTCTTATTATATATATAAGGGAAAAAAAAACAATCTAATTACTCCCAACACAATACAGAAAAAATGTGTGTGACTACTTTGTGACGTAGTATCATATAATATAAATTAACATGAAAAATATACTATACATGGATAGTCAATTACTATAATTAATATAATCTACAAAGTTAATTAAAAAGGTGAGTAGTACAACAACAACAATCGGAGCAGCTTCTGCTTCAGCTTCTGCTTCTGATGTTTCAACAATTTTCCCTGATCTTCTTCTTCTACCACCTTCACCGTCGCCGCCATATACACCTGAAGATCCATAAAAGCAGCAACAAATTCTTGCTAATATACCCATGCCCCTCTCTCTCTCTCTCCAACTTCATTTACAGAGACTTCCAACCAGTGTTTGAAGCAAATATATAAAGACTTTTTTCATCTCTTCACACTGTGTTTGGTTAGAAAATTTGGAAAGAAATATAGAAAAAGAATGAAAAAAAGTAAGTAAAATGTGAATTAAATATATTTACATTTCATCTAATTTCACACACTTTTTTCATTTTCCTTTCTAAATTCCTTCTCAAATCTCTTAACCAAACAAAACATAAAAGTCTTTTTTTTTTTTTTTTTTCTTTTTTATAGCAAATATGTATATCCTCAGCCTTTTTGGGATAGATAAAAAACGGGACAGAAAATTTTAATAAGTTAAGAACACAAAAATTGATTACAAATCATAGATTAAAAACGGGACAGAAAGTTTTAATAAGTTAAGAACACAAAAATTGATTACAAATCAAACAAAATAAAATAATTAATATATTTAAAATAATTCTTTCACTTTTCATGAAAAAAATATACAAAAAGTAGGGGGAAAATGACTTTTGCATAATTTATTAATTTTTTAAACTTTTCTAGTGACTTTTTAAAACATAATTGCCAAATGAGATTAACAAGCAAAAACTATACCAAACATTACAACGCTCTAAACAAAATTTAAAAAAGAAATATAAGTTAAACCCTATAATATAAATTTAAACAAAAAATTGTTACATATTAATAAAAAAAATTATAATTATTAATATTTATAAAATTTATCACTAAATTATAATTATTTTTACAAAATACCACTAATGTGATATTTCCCAAACAAACTACACCAAACAGGGACAATGAAATCAGAATAGATTTAAAGATGAGTTGATTTCCAACCAAACCATAGATTCTGTGAGAACCCGAATATACAAATCAAGTAAATATTTAAATAATAATAATATTACAATCTCAAATATTTTGGTGGTAGATGAGTTGATTTCCAACCAAACCACAAATTCTGTCAGAACCCGAATATACAAATCAAGTAAATATTTAAATAATAATAATATTACAATCTCAAAGTTGATTTCCAACCAAACCACAAATTCTGTCAGAACCCGAATATACAAATCAAGTAAATATTTAAATAATAATAATATTACAATCTCAAATATTTTGGTGGTGAATCATAAAGTGCAAATTAAATATTCGGAAGGTCTTTTAATTAATTTTAAACCTAAAATAAATTTATGGTGAAAGTCTTTAATTTAGAGGCAAGATTTATAAAAATATATATAGAGAGAGAATGGTGTGACTTGAACTCGTATAAAAATATATATATAGAGAGAATGGTGTGACTTGAACTCTAGACTACAAGGTTAATAAATAAGGCTCTTACCATTTGAGTTGCATATAACTTATACATATATTTTGTATATTTATCTATTTATTTGACCTACACATGCTTTAGGTGTACCCAACCACCACTATAAAATAAAAACAAAACAAAACCCTAGCTCTTTTAACAATTTCCCTAGTAGCAGCAGCAGCAACAGCCGTGAGAGAGAAGAGAAACAAAAGGTTGCAACTAATTAAGGATGGAATTGGGTGTGTTGTGCTGTGTGTGATCATCAAAGGATAGCCCTCCTAGGTTTTCTTCTCTTCTTTCTTTGTTCTTCATCCTTATTCTATAATTATTTTATTCATTCATGGAGAGGTTGCAGGTTTATGTACTTTGTATATATACATATACAGTTAAGAAATTTGAGGAGTTAAATTCATGTATAAAGAATGGATATAATTCTTAATCTAAAAATTCTGCACAGAATCACAAATTTTAAAAATCAAGAAACTATATCAAACGGATGAATTTTGAACTGAAATTTTCACAGTAGATTAATTACATATTGAATTGAATATCTGAATTTTCTCATAATTTTTGGAAGTCAAAATCCATATAAACTGATGCATTCAAATCTGTCCAGAAAACTGGTTGTGAACAGTAAGTTCGGGAGTGTTGTTCTCTTTGGGTATAAATTCAAAAATTATCAAATTAGTGTCATTAGAACCGGTTACGAGTCTAGTTTCGTACGTTTTTGGCCTTGCGTTGATTGCTCATGTACATTAAGAGAACCGTCAATTTATTTAAAGTGCTGCAAAAAACAACCTGTTTGAATATAATAAATTGTAGATAATTATTTTGATAAGCAAATCAAGTGAAACCAATTGGGTTTGAAACTTAGGATATATTAGTTGATATCTGGAGGGTTTTGGAATTTTTCAAATAGCATGGAGTGGGTTTTGTAATTTTCAAAGTTAGCGAATAGATTGGGAAGGTTTGTTTAAAATTTTGTTCTATCTTAAAGTTGCTTTTAATTAAGTTTCGACCGGAACCCATGTCTTGGGTGATTTTAGACCTTGAAGAACATGAATTTAGGTAATATTTAAGAGTAACGGTGAGTTGGGTTGAGCCGTGTTAGTGCGCTTTAGTTTGGGGTTACTTAGTTCTTATTCTTTAGTATTTTTAAATTAGTAGTGACATATAGTTTTAATACTTTGTTCAGGGCACTAGTTGGACTTTTATACTTTATTCGAGGATTATATTATTTTGTTTCAGGTGAGTAGTTTCATGCTACATATTTTTATAAATGTTCCCCTACCCTGAACTGTTGGAAAATTAAATTGTTGTTTCATGACTAAACTATTTTGATAAATTATTATATTATCAATGGAATCAAATTATTTTTGAAATATGTGTGAACTTGGCATACTGTAAACTATTTGTTTTGGTCTCATGTTTATAATGATGAACTACCATGTTTTGCGAAACTGATGTGTATTGATTATTGGGACCATATGTGTGTTTAGTCCAGGGAAATTATTCCACTCTGTGTGGTGACTCTAGCCACTAGAGAACAGATCCGGGTTGGGCCGTGATGACTCTAGTGCTCAACAATTGTAAGGAAAAGACTTTTAAAAAAAAGCTAGGTGACCTTCAATTGGATCGTCTTTGAGAAAAGGCCCAGGTTGCCATCCTAAGGATGACTCTTAGTTCGGTATTGGATCCAACGGGGCTTATAGCCTTGAGAACTGTGTGACATATTATTTGTTTTTCTTGGTACCCAGAAAAGTATTGGTGTTCATCTTATAATCTGTTTTAAGTGAAAAATGTCATTTATCATGTTCTTGCGAGACATGAGTATTTTAAGTGTTGAACTGTGGAACCTTTTTTTTTAAACAGATTGTATTTACCAAACTGTATGCCAATCTAGTTTCTGTGACATATATCTTATTTTGGAATTGAGCCATGTTTTCAAAACTGTATATACTATCCATGTTACTACTCACTGAGCTATCAGCTGACTTAGTTGTTTACCATTTCCAAGTGTTAGAAGGACTTAGAGTGGACTTGTGGCGTAGTGGGGACTCGATTGCATGGACCTCTAGGACATTCATTTGTTTTGTTTTAGACTGTTATGTCAAGTTTGTGCATATTTATATTCATTTTTATTGAGGTTCATTTAGGATTATTTTGATATGTGGGTTGTTTTTATCCCATAAGTTTGAATGGTATTGATTACAGTTGATTTTGGCGTTTATACTTGTGGCATGACACTGGATTGAATTTTGGTTATTTATTAATGGACTATTTTATAGTTTTTCAATGTGTATGGTTTCGTATTTAGGCTTACGTGTGCCTTGAGCTAAGGCCCTGTGGGCCACGGCTGGTCATACCCGGATTTGGGGTGTGACAGATTCAATCCATTACCCTATTGAAACTCCCCAGCAACCAATTCCATTTCAATTACTTGGAAAACAAGAACTCATCAATAAACAAAAACAAAACTCTTATAAAGGAAAATAGTCCTAAAAAAAAATAAATAAATAAATAAAGGAAAATAAAATATTTTAATTTTGCACCCAAAACAGCTCAAACTAACATGTTCCAGGAAAATACAATATTACAATTTCACAATGATGTGAAACAAGTGTTAACAGAAATATTACAGTTAAAGACACTATCATCATCATTAAAATAAAGATTAAAAAGAAGAGAAAAAAAAACAAATACGGGGAGTTAGCAAATGTTTTGGCAACTGCATTCCCCACAACAGTATAACTGCACAAATATGTTTGCCATCGCAAAGTAAATGATTGCAAATTCTCAGCTGCCTGCAATACCTTCAGGAATTGGCAAGACAAAATTGCACAGATTTAAATTAGAAAAATACGAGGAAAAAAAACCAGAAAGCTCCATATATTTCTTCTATCATTTAGTTGTGCCACAACATTATCACTAGTTTCAATCACCTTGTAAGCAGTAAAGCTGTCGGATGTTTCCTGATGCTGTCAAAAACATAAAAAAAAATCAATAGAAAAGCGAGTTAAACTTATCTTTTATCTAATTCTTCAAACAATAATACAGAAAAATAGATGTGCAAATAGTATAGAAGTTGTTTATTGAACAGAAGGAATTTTTTTTTATCATTGTGTTCTTAACGCTGTGTTTGGTTAAGGGATTTGAGAAGAGATTTGGAAAAGGAAAGAGAAAATATGTGTGAAATTAAGTGAAATATATATATATATATATATTATTTACATTCACCTACCTTTTCCTTTTCTCTTTTCAAATCCCTTCCCAAATCCTCCGACCAAACGCAGCGTAAGAAAATTATTCTAGTAGGTGTGTGTTTGGATGAGAAGGATAGGAAAGAATTTAAGGCAAAAAGGAATTTGAGAATTCACAATGATAAAATTCTCTGTTTGGATTTACAAATAAGTAAATAATAAAAAGAAAGAAAAGATGAGGATTTAAATATCCTCTAAGAATTTTAATGAGGGATTTTAAGGGCAGGGTAGCTTTTTTGATCAGCAAAAAAAGAAACTTTATTGATGGAAAAACATACATGGTATGGAAAAGAACATCAATAAAGAGGAGAGTGCAAAAAGAATCATAGTGACACAGCAAGATCCCAACCAGGTTGGCACCAAGATGCACACCCAATCATCTGCTATTACTATCTCCAAGCTCCAAGTTGGTGAGTAACCAACATACAGAGCAAACAAACAGGTAAAACACAAAAACAGCCCCAAAACTTGTAACCTATAGGATCAAACCAAATGACAATTCAGCCCTTTCAAACTATAATCTCCAACAAACAGGTAAAACACAAAAACAGCCCCAAAACTTGCTACCTATAGGATCAAACCAAATGACAAATCAGCCCTTTCAAGCTATAATCTCCACCCAACAAACAATAGCAGCATCAAACTCAACATCAACAACAGCATACCAGCAGCAATGGCAAAGCCCACACTTCAACCTAGAAACAAACAACCAATACACCTGTAGCAGCAAACAAACATAACAGAAAACAAAACACCCGCAGAAACAGAACACAAACAGTAGCAAAATTGCAAAAAAAAAACAGCAGCAACAAAATCAGTAGCACACAGATCATTAACTGAGAAACCAACAGCACCTCCACCATATCAACAGTGAACCAAGAACAGACCACCCAAAAAGCACACCACACACTGCTTAATGTACAATGACAGATGAGCAAAGTACTAAGAGGTCTCCACACTGGTAACCAAAACCAACAAAAAAGGAGCAACTGCCAGCAGCAATCAACAACACAAAACAACTGCCAACGTGATGGTTCTTTATCCAGAGCAACTCTGACTTTGATTACTTCACATAACGCCTTCAAATTTGGTTGAGCTCCCCTAAATAAGTAATCATTTCATCAGCAGTGCAAAATAGAAACACCAGCAACAGTAGCTACAACCACATAGCAGCAGTGCTAAGATGAAATCCTTTCAGCACCAAACAGCAGCAGTAGCTGCAACCATATAGCAACAGTTCTGCCAGGCAAAACACCGCACAAATAACTCCCCCAGCAGCAACCTTAAACCACACAAAATCAACCCCTTATACCCCTTATATATAATCTAACCTGCTTCAAGTTATACACAATATCATTAACTGAGTAAATAAAATAGGGGTTAGAAGTTCTGACCCAAAAGGCAACCCTGACCTTGATAGAATCACATAGCCCTTCAAAATCCACCGGCGAGCCCTTCAAAATGCTTTCATTCCTCTGCTTCCAAATAGACCAAAGCACCGCTAATGGTATAGCTTTCCAAATGGCTAACTCCTTTTCTTTTAGTTTAAACCCGGCCCACCACTGTAACAAACCAGACCTGGATCCAGGCATTGCCCAAGATACACCCCACCAACTGATAATATTGGACCAAATCCTCCAAATAAATGGGCAAAACAGCAGCACATGATTTATATCTTCCACTTCATTCCTGCAGAAAATACAGTTTACATCTGAAGTATCACTAATGACACCAAGTCTTTGAAGATAACTGGCTGTATTGATTCTCTCTTTCCATGCTAACGACTCAAAAAACTGCACCTTAGGTGGAGCCACATTCTTCCATATAAACCCTGCTAAGTTGCTACCAGCTTCAACAGATGATGCACTCCATTTAATAGGCAGAAGCAACAGTAAAAACACCAGAATTTTCTGCATTCCATTTTAATCTGTCCACCATACCATCCCAAAGAGCAAGTGCATTAAGTAGCATTACTCTCAGTCTCCTCAATTCTTCTAGTTCCCACTGAAATAAGGCTCTCCTGAAAACCAGTTCCCACTCTTCATTTCCATTTCTCTTACTGCTTACCATTTTCACTGATTCAGTTTTGTGAAGGGACACATAATATAATCTTGGAAATTCATCTTTGAGACATACATTGCCAACCCAATTATGAAGCCAGAACTTGATGTTCCTTCCATCACCAACAGTAAGGGAGATATTATTTTTGAAAAATTCCACCAACTGAGGCCAAGATCCAGCAATCCCGTGGATATCTCTCCAGACCAGAGATAACCTTGGACCTTCAACAGGTAGTGGCCACCAACCCCCTCCAACCTCTCCATATTTGCTACAAATCACTTGTTTCCAGAGAGCATCTTTTTCAGTCCCAAATCTCCACCACCACTTCAAAAGAAGACAAGCATTCATAAGTCTCACTTTTCTTATACCTAAACCCCCACTACTTTTAGGGGAGGTTAGTTGACCTCTTACTGATTGGAAATTCGATTTACTAATAATTTTCTTTCACTCAGGTAAGGGTATATCCAGATACCCATTTCCAGTATACCCAGCATACATTCTGTATAAAATGCAAAAAATGATTAAGAGTATCGATGATTACCATATAATCATTCCTTGAAGTATACATGCAGTGCGCTTGATAATTCGCGCTTCCTGCTGTCTTCAAGTTGCGTTTCCTTCAAAATTTGCTTGATCTCCCCTAAGTTATTGTGCTAAGACAAAATAATTATGTTCAATAAAAAAAAATTCAATGTAATTAAGACTGATTTAGAATTGTATAGAATCACTTCCAAAAGGTATAAAATGAAAACTCATTCTTTTTTTTTTTTTTGGATAAGTAGGTAAATATGCAAATCCATTATTAGAAACAGAAATCAAATGGCCATGCAAATGATCAGCATGGCTCAGTGCACATACATTTCTATGCTGACATATACACATCTGGTAATGGAAATGGATTGGCTTTTGTGGACCAGAAGATTCTCCTTCAAACCAGCTCGGTATCTGTGCACAAAGAGCAAGATCACAAAAGTTAACAAGAAATATTAGCATATAGATTAAGATCAAACCCCAAAAGGAGCAACGCTGTAAAATATTAGGGAGAGATCATGGTTCATGCACTGTTCAGATTCAAACAATAAAAATGCATTTAAGCTGAAGATATGCCAAAAATGGAAAGTAACAAGAGTGGATAAATAGGAAAAACAAACTAACAGTAGCCAGTACAACATCAATCTATAAAACAACACTTGCAAATTGGGTCTACCAAAATAAAAAAAACATACCACAAAATTTGTGAACTGATCAGAATCTAGGCAGGTAGCAGACTCAGCTTGTACATCAGACACACCTGCAGGATGCGATAATGAATCATCTGGATCAACTACTCCTAGTGCCACAGGGTCATCCCATCTGTTAATAGTTGCCTCAATACCAACTTGGTCCATGTGCACCTCCAATTGTGAGTAAAATGTGTTTTATGGTGCCACCTAATGGAAATTTGTTTGAAAAAGAAAAAATGTATTAAAAGCCAATATTTAACAGTGCTTGAAAATAAAGCAGCAGAAAAATTTATGACCAAAACAAATTGACAGCATCAAAAGACACAGCTTATGCACCAATGAGACCATTAGAGGTGAAGAAAATTACTACAATTCAATGTTGTTCTTGGGTCTTGGATTGTGAAAGGATTTGTGGATGGAAAAGATAAGAAGGAATTTGTGAAAATAAATTAGCTTCTATTTCATTCACTTTTCCCTGCACAAATCTATTCCCAAATCCAAGATCCAAACACAGTTTTAGAGAGTAAATTATTAAGACCATCAGAACTAAAGATCATGAGTTCAGTAGGCAATATAGAGTCAATGTCAAATTCATTCCAGTGTGGCAAAATATAAAATTAATTTTAGTCTAGGAATGCACCTCCAAGTGGCATGTAACCACTCAATCTCTATAATCAGAATAATTGGATGAGTATATAAAACACACGAAAACAGAGCTAAAAGAATTTGGATATCCACAAAAAATTACAAGTCCATTCTCTTGTGAAAGGTTAGTAACTAGATTGAAATATACATGTGATCATATTTGTATCCAACACAGCTACTATTCAAAGTAAACTTTGAGAAAGACATATTTGTTCTCATCCCATCGAAAACAGTGTACATATTCCAGGTTCTATGCAAAATGGAGTACTCTTAATCAAGTACATGGGGCACTAAAACAACCATTGAAGTCAATTAAATTTTACAAACTCATCCGAATGTACAAAAATATAGACAACTACACAGTACCCAATCAATTAAATCAAAAACTTAACATAGCAATTGTTGGCACAGTATCCATCAAGAGAAAGAAAAAGAAAAAAAAAAGGATTTTAAATGACTTCTTTGCACAATTGACAATTCACAAGCTATGATTAGAAGAAAGAGGAATGAAGACTGCTAAAACATGTCACACACCTGCAGCTTATGGTTGTCACCAACAATAAGAGGTCTGGTCTGAGAGTGCGGGGCGTAGGCCCTAGAGCATATATGACAGTTAAGCAGGTAAATGGAATAATAATACTTAATTAATATATATATTTTTTTATCAATAATTGGTTAGTCATATAAATAAAAAATAATTTTATCATCACTTTTTTGTTAAAATGCATATTTTATCTTATTTGTCTTTATGTTTTCACATCACTTGCAATAGTTTTAATTTCATTAGCCTTACTAAAAAAAAAAAAATCAATAAAATTATATAAAAATTGTAAAACTTATTATATTTTTTCAATTCTTTGGGACGTCAATGTAATTTACTTTGTTATAGTTCATTCCCTTTCATCTCTTTTCTATGTCTCCTATTGAGTCTTTTTGTCTCTCAACCACTTAACAAAGTGAGTCAAATATTATCCTAATAACAGAATTTTTCATTACGTCTTAAGTACTACATAGACAATATCACATAATTAATATTTCGTGACTACTAATTTGGCCGTTGTGTCTAACAAGGAAAGCTTTCATGATTCACAAAATTTATATAGAGAGTGATAGAATAATGCAACTGCAATTAAAATATTATTTCAAAACAAACTACCCACTAAAATAACATTTAACTATTAAATTCCATGACCACATCAATTGCGTGGTATTTTGTGTTCCTTATTGTAAATTAATGATAGAAAAAAGAAAAATAGTTTCACACACTATTTAAACCACCCCTATAGGGTATGCCAGTTTGAGGGATCCATGAATCTCCGTCAATGAGCTTAGACACTGTAAAAGGGGTAGCTTCAGCTGCACTTTTGAAGACCTTATACCCTGACAATTTTGCCCTTCTACTAGTATTTGCCCCGGGCCCTCGGTTATTGTACTCCGCGAACATCATAATCGTGTTATTACAACACCATGTCCATCCCTCCGGTAGCACGATTTCATCCAAATACGATTCCATGAACACTACAGTGGCATAATTTTGCCACGGCCGCCCTAGAAAAACCTTCACTTCCTTTTTGCGTGACCTAAGTTCTGGTGCAACGTTGATTGTGCAATTTTGGAATGAAAATCCAAAATTAGTCGATGCTGGATTGGGTTTCCCACCGTTAGCGGTAATCACATTAGCAGGTGAGAGTCGACGAACGTAGATGCCACAATCTTGGAACACGGCTGAGGCAAAACCAAAAATGAAATCGACAGTGCCTGAAATTTCACAGTTTTTGTAAAACTGTGAATTTGTGTTTGCCAATAGGGTGTCTTGGTAACCCATGAAAATGCACTTGTAAAATGCTGAGTGATTTGCATTGTTGTTGAGTGCAACTGCTTGACCCGTGTTTATTGGAGCTGAGTTCTCAATGGTTAAAGACTGGCCGATAAAGCCTTCCCCATCAACAGCTGTGAAAACAAAAATCTATCAGTAATTCAGATTCGAGATTAGTCAAGGTACTCCGAATATCCGGTTATTAAGAAACATACTGATATTCTAAAAAAGTGTACTTTTTGACTTATTGGCTTATATGGGTTGGGTTTGATGTGATGTGTTAGAGAGGTGATGTGATTTAAATAAGATGATGTGACTTAAATAGAATAGTGACTTTTTGTATTATTTATTAGTGTACCCCAAACCAAGCCTTAGAATTTTACTCAAAAATATCAATATGTTTCAAATTCATTTAAGTTTAAACCTCACAATATATCAATTCAATTTCAACCATAAATTCATTACTGAAAATGTATACATATGTTAGGCTAAAGAGGATGACGAGAATATAACCAAAACTTCAACCATGCAGGCTAGATTCAATAATAAATATGGAAAAATTACAACCCATGTAGTGTTAGAAAAATAATTACAAATTCATTGAAAAGCTTATGATTTTAAATATTAATATTAATACATTTTTTTACTAATCTATAAATATTTTTATAAAAATAAACTGATTTGTAATTTCCTCAATAAATATTATCAACACTAGTTTTTCCAACTTTTTTCATGCAAAAAGATTTAACTTTTGAAAAACATACTAGTAAAAAAAATTACTTCATCAACCCTAAACACATGCAAACTAAAAAACAACCAAAATAGAATTGCTTGCAAGAGAGTGAGTGAAGTTTACTCATTGTAGCAGACTGTGGAGTTCCAAATCCGGTGGCATTACTCCGGTTTCCCGTAATTTTCGTGGTGGCGGCGTCATCACCAATTAGAGCAATGTTAGTCTTGTCCTCTCCCACCACCACATATTCACTGTAAACCCCCGGCTTGACGCGAATATAATACCTATCATATTCATAAAACGTAGTAAATAATTTTGTTTTACTTTTTTCAATAATATCTTTCTTCTTTTCTTTTTTTTTTAAGTACTGAAAGTTTGTTGTCAGTTGTTAAATAATACCTGTTGGTTACACTGATATGCGTAGGAGCAGCAGCAATCGCATCGTTGATGCGTCTGTAATTTCCCGAGCCATCTTGTGCAACTGTTGCATTGAAGATAATGTTGGTCTGAAGTGAAATGGTGGTTTGAGTTGAGCACAAAAAGAAGAACACAACGACGATGAAGACGATGGATGAGGAAGAAGCAAACTTTGACTCCATAGCAAGGATTTAAAACTGAGATTGACTTAAACTATATGGATAGAGTTTATGAGTACTTTGTAAAGGACGTACTGACTTTGCATGGTGTGCATGGTTCTTATATAAAACAATTTTACAATAAGAATTGCCAAAAAAATTAATTTTGGATTGGATTGACGACTAGACTTTCCATCTTTTCATTTGATGTTATACATAATCTGATTTTTTTATTAGATTTTCTTATGAATTGAATTTTCTCATCATCCATTAGATTTTTATTAGATTTTCTTATGAGTAGAATTTTCTCATCAGTCATTAGATTCATTTTTTTTTTTTTTATCTAGATATAATAAAATTTGGTAAGAAATCTATAAAGAATTTTCCTAAAAAAATAAAGTATGTATCCACTGCAATGGATAAAGCTACGTCTATGCTCTTTGTTTGCCTAGTCAGATAATTTATATATTTTTCAATAACTTCCACTTTAATTTATATATAAAATTTCATTATATATTGCACGGTTTTCTCGAATAAGTCAGCTTTATATAGTCATTATAAAATTTAAGGAATACTTATTTTAGTAATATATTTTTGGCAATTATTAAATATATTTTGGATTAATCATAAAATGACATGTGTATTCCAAGTGTTATAAAATTAAGAAAATATATTTAAAATATATATATTGAGCTTTTGAACCTCAAATATATAAATATAATTTTTACAGCTTATATTGTTTGAAAACACGTTGCATGGTTTAGGAAAGTAAAAAAAACGCTGAAACGTGGAATTTGATAGGTTTTATTGATATGGTTGTATTCAACATTATTATGGAAATTTCTTTTATTGGTCACATATATTATTTTTTTTATTTTATAATAATAGGCATTATTGAAATTATCAATAGAAGTTGAAACGTGGCAGTTTCCTTAATCTCATGTTTGATATGTAGTAATTTCTTTTCTTTTCTTTTCTTTTTTTAAAGATTAGAACATGTGTAGAGTATGAGTTGTAATTATAATCAATAGTGACATAAGGTTAATTCCATCCAAATTAAAATTTCAAATTAAAAAAATAAAAAAATAAACTACACTAATATCTTTTGAAGTTTAAAAAAATTATACAAAGTTCTACAAGTTTGATATAATTATATTATGGTAATTTAGGCTCTATTTGAATTTTAATTTTTTCAAAAAAAAATAAGGGTGAATTTGTGGAGAAGAAAAAAAGTGAAAAAAAATACTTTTATTTTATTCACTTTTCTCTTGATTTTTTTTTCCCCCCACTTTTGTATGGTATAATTCACATTTTAAATGAATTTGAACGTTAGATTGAATATTATGAGTATTTGTCATTGTAAGAATTGCTCTTGATCTATTTGGCAATAAAATTGTTTTGTAGGAAAAAAAAAATGTATATAAAATTTAAATTTACGGTGTATATTTTGATTTGATATGGTTAAGTCGCACATAAAATAAATCTAATTCATACATTATAAATTATAGTCACTTTTGTGATTCTTTTTTTTGGATATACAGTATTCTTGATTTTACATATATGTGATATCGCTTTGACATCACCAAGACTATATTTGAATCAAAAAATTGTAGAGAAAAAAAAAGAAGAAGAAGAAAAAGAGGAGAGAAATGTGCAGCCACGCTTGGTTTTTAGAAGAAAAAAAAATCGTATATTTTTTTAAAAACATAAAACTAATTTGATTAAAACAAATATAAAAAATATATTTTTAAATTTTAAAAAATTATTGCAGACTTTCCAAAAGATAAAATTATATAAAAATGATAAATATTTTTTATTTTTTATTTATTTCAGTAAATTAATTTTAAATTTTCAAAAAAAAATTCTAAAACAAGTTTATAGAAACCAAATCAAATACACAGTTAATCTACCATCTAATAATAATAATAATAATAATAAGAACCACAATTAGTTTGCATGGTGATGATCCCAGGTACACTATTTCATTCATGCATGCCCTTACATTAGTTTGCATGGTGATGCCATGCAGAGGAACCACACTCTACTACGTGAGGAATTTTTTTATAAAATATATATATATATATATATATCATGAAGTCAATATATGTAAAATAATGGCACACATTTAATCTATATGGCATTGGTTATTTTTAGTAATTTTTAAATTTTTTGACTTTTTAAAAAGCTTTAAAAAAGAGATTTGGGAAGTCGTTCAAAAAACCATTTTTTGTGAGACAATTTTCTTTATGTATTGTTTGGCTTTTTTTTAACTGATCATAAAAAAATACATGACTTTAACCTAAGGATTAGATCAGTTTAATAAGATAACGGTTTGCGTAATTGAAAGTTCCGGATTCGAAACTATTAGCACCATAAATCTGCAATTTTTATTATTTATATACTTGCAAGACACGTGGCATCCTCTTATTCATTTGGAAGTTAAAAGAAGTTATAGAGATGATGGAGAATATGAAGGACAAAGTGGATGAGTGGAAGGACACATGGCAAGACAAGAATAAAGATGGAAGAAATGGGTAGTTATTAAGTAGTTATTGCTGTATTTTTTCCTCTATAAATAGCCATTAATGGCTACATTGTAAAAAGGATCCAGAACTCAAATCAAAGACAGTTGATTTCAATGTTTCTTGTCATTTTCCTTATCTTAGGAGTAGTTTAACATAAATTTATATTTCGAAGCATTTATTTTCGGCACTTTCATTTCAAAGCATTTCATGCACTTCCTTTTTGAAACATAAGAGTAAAGGTAAGTAATTATTACTTTGATTGTTCACTCAATCGTCTTTCTCCATCTCCCTTTCTTCTTTTAATTTTTCTTTTCTCTACACTTTGGCAATTTTAGAGTCCTCTTTGTTGAGGCAAAAGAACCATCAACGCAATCGCTTGATAATTGGCTTGAATTTAATCTGTAAGGATTTTTCAATCCTTGCTGACACGCTCGCATTTATAATATTTTCCTTCGTAGGAAAAATAAGCCAACATTTTTGGCACGCCCAATGGGATAGCCAAGTGTAAGAAATGACAAACAATTTCGATTTCGCCATTCGAACTTGTCAATTTGAAATATATTGGCGTGAAAGAAAAATTTTGGAACTTCAAGAAGAGATCCATTTTTTTGATGAAATAAACTTTCATCCATTACAATATTATTTGGTGGAAGAAAAAAGACACCATTTAATTGGAGAAATTCATCAACTTGATATGAAAATTCGCCAATGGAATGATGAGTTATCAACTCTCACTACCAAGTCTTTAACTGAGGCTTCAATGGCCGGAATTTGTGAATTTTTTCAGAATTTTTCCATGGTTGAAAATAGCAAAAGCAAAGAGTTGATTTCATCAATGGCTCGGGGAGTTCAAGAGTTCGTTTTTAAAGAGCCAAGTTATGAAATTAACACAACGAAAGAGCATGTTCTTGAGCCAAATTTGGCTAAAAATGATGTTCCATGTATGACTCGGGGGGTCCAAAAACCAAATTTTAGAGAGTCAAGTCATAAAAATAACATATTTATGGGTGATTTTCATAAGCCATTAATGGCTAACATGGAAAAACAACCCACTTTGCTAAATAATTATGAAAATCAATTCGGCGAAAGTTTTGTTTTTAAAACAAACATGGTCAAGAATGATGAACAAGCCACTGTTCATGAATTCAAAATTTTTGACATTTTTCAAAATGTCAAAAAGTATGAATTTTCATGGTCACACTATACCATGACTTTTGGTGTTCAAAATCCTTTTTGGATTTGTGGTTCACATCAAAATATAATTCTAATGATGTGGCTAATAAAATTAACAAATTGTTCTTATGAGTTCGAAGCACTAAGAACAAGGGATGACAATTTAAAATGCATGAATTTGGCTAAAAAAAGCCTATGCATTTAAATAAGTGGTTGAGAATGGCTTATCTTTTCAAATTGATGGCCAGTTGTTTGTATGTACACAATCAAAGCATCGAAGATACATTCGAAGAATCAAGAGTTGTTTCGAAGGTTGATTACTTCGCCTTCGAAGCTGTATAAAGCTTTGCAGATACATTTGAAGCATCAAGAGTTGTTTCGAAGGTTGATTACTTCACCTTCGAAACTAAATAAAGCTTTGAAGATACATTCGAAGCATCAAGAGTTGTTTCGAAGGCTGATTACTTCACCTTCGAAACTGTATAAAGCTTTGAAGATACATTCGAAGCATCAAGAGTTGTTTCAAAGGTTGATTACTTCACCTTCGAAACTGTATAAAGCTTCGAAGAAACATTTGAAGCGTCAAGCCTAACCTTGAAACTTCATTGTAACTATCATCATCCTATATCAATGCTTCCAACCTTCGATGGGTGATGTTGTTCCTTCAAAACTATGCCGCAAGACCTTCGAACGATGAATTTGGTTTTTTATACCACCTTCGAAGCTTGTTATTGGTCATCTAGTTATAATTTCATACTCATTTGAAGCACCTTATTGGTGTTGTTATATCATTCGAAGCACTTTGTTGCTTAGATTAGTCATGTGCTTGGTTCGGCCCTTCAAAAATTCAAGTAAATATCATTTTTAAGGGTCGCGGGGGGTAATGTTAGCACCATAAATTTGCAATTTTTATTATTTATATAATTGCAGGACACATGGCATCCTCTTATTCATTTGGAAGTTAAAAGAAGTTATAAAGATGATGGAGAATATGAAGGACAAAGTGGATGAGTGGAAGGACACATGGCAAGACAAGAATGAAGATGGAAGAAATGGGTAGTTATTAAGTAGTTATTGCTGTATTTTTTCCTCTATAAATAGCCATTAATGGCTACATTGTAAAAAGGATCCAGAACTCAAATCAAAGACAGTTGATTTCAATATTTCTTGTCATTTTCCTTATCTTAGAAGTAGTTTAACATAAATTTATATTTCGAAGCATTTATTTTCAGCACTTTCATTTCAAAGCATTTCATGCACTTCCTTTTCGAAGCATAGGAGTAGAGGTAAGTAATCATTACTTTGATTGTTCACTCAATCGTCTTTCTCCATCTCCCTTTCTTCTTTTAATTTTTCTTTTCTCTACACTTTGGCAATTTTGAAGTCCTCTTTGTTGAGGCAAAAGAACCATCAACACAATCGCTTGATAATTGGCTTGAATTTAATCTGTAAAGATTTTTCAATCCTTGCTGGCACGCTCGCATTTATAATATTTTCCTTCGTAGGAAAAATAAGCCAACAGAAACTTATACCAACTTTCTTATAGTCCTTGACTAAAATTGAGGGGCGAAGGGTGAGTTCCTCGACATCCTCCCCTGAGTTGGCTCGTAAGGTCGGTTCATAAATGGGCTAGGCCTTGGGAGTTCCCGGATCATCAAAATTTAAAATAAAAAGAGATTTTTTGACATTTTATAACTCATCCCCAAACGTCCGCATAATTACATATGACCTTAACAATACTGTGATTAGTATGTTTACACAATTTTTAGTGTCCTATTTTATTAGGAATTTTTATTTATTTTTAATCTTGTCATAGAATCAAATTTAGAATGCTTATACTAGAGATGAGATGGACTCACTTTGTAAGTGTTTTATTATTATTAATTTTTTTTGATTTTGATCAGAAAAATAAAACTTTTATTTATGACCATGACTGATGATGGTGGTTTCATATGGATTTGGTGGTATGGCCCTGTTTGGTAAGGCTTATTTTCAGCTTATTTCAGCTTTTAGTTTAATTTAAGCTATTTTGATGTGTTTGGTTCAACTTAACAATACAACTTATAACTTTTTATAAGTCAAAAATCAACTTATTTTTTAGTGGGGGAGGAGAAGCTTAATTTATAAGCCAAAAATCAACTTATGTTCACAGCTATAAACTATAAGCTATTAGGCTATAAGTTATAATCACTTTCCCACAGCTCTACCAAACGGGCCTTATACATATTATACGCGTGCATTATATTTCAATTTTTGAATTGTTCGTTGAATGAAAAATATTAATTGGTTATAAAAATTGATTAGCAGTTATGATGATATGTTTATTTCATTCAGGTAATATTTTTGAAAATCAAAATTATGTGACAAAATTTTAAAAAACTGTTTTGAATTGTTTTATAAAATACAACTATGCTATGACGTTCCATATGCCTACTCTAAGTGATTTAAATCATCTAGCTTGGAAAAAATAATTCTATCTACATAGAACGTGCCTGGGTCATAGAGTTGACTTCGGCGGTGTTGGCTTTCAAATATTTTTTATTTTTTATTCTATTTTATGGATTAGTAACGTCTTACTTATTTTAATTTGCCAAAAACAAAAGGCATTTTTGAAGGCATAGAGTGCAACTTGTGGATCAACATCCAACGGTCTTAGTATGATCATACCTGGAAACAAGACATTCTTGGTGAAGCAACCGGTCCGATTTGAAGGTCCATGCAAGTCCTCTATGTCCAGGTATTTATTTACTAAAACTCATGATTTTCATTTTATTTTTTTCAATTATATTTTAAATCATTTTATTTATATTTAATACAATTTTTATATGTGTGTGTGTACTTTATATTGCAATTTTTTCTTGATATTTTTTTTTCCCCTTGTTTTGAAATCAGTAGTACTAATACGGAAACAAGTCATAGGATAAGACACATGGCTGGTTTAACAATTATGTTTTTAATAATTTTATTCTTTTTCCTTTTTTTAATAATTTTTTAAGATAAAGTGATTGGTAAAAACGTTACATTTTGATATTGAAAAGCTGGGGTGGGGTTTGAAATTGTCTTTGGTGTTTAAAAAATACAGTTTTAGATCTTCAAAATTGAAAGTATTTGAAATTTAAAAAATAATAATAATAACTTTAAAATTTTTACCAAAACTAAAAAATAAAAAATAACCTTTAAGCACTTGCCAAAGATGATGTGTCTTGTTAAAAAAGCAACTCTTTTTTATTTTTTTTTAAGGGGGATGCACCAATAAATCCCAAATTAATAACTTATGCACTGTTTAGTCCTAAAAGTTTTCTTATAGACTGAAAGGTCCCATTACAATGTTAATAACATCAGATACAATGTTAATAACATCAGAGTCATGTTACAAACATTAGATTTCAAACATCTAATGTTCATCAAATTTCAATAATGTTTGAAAATATAGGATGAAAAACATCTAATGTTCATCAGATTTCAATAAATTTTGAAATTACAGAATGAAACATCAGATCATTTACATCATTTACATCATGCTGATGTAAAAATGGGACTAAATGGAGTGTACGTTACCTAGACCGTTTGTTTGTACCAGAATCTTGTAGAGAGGAAGTACTTCGGGAGTTCCATCACTCACGCATTGCAGTACACCCGGGAGACACTATGATGTATCATGATCTTAGTCGTCAATTTTGTTGGAGGGGTATGAACTGGGATGTTGCTTTATTTGTATCGAAGTGCCTTACTTGTTAACAAGTGAAGGCCGAACACCAAAGACCAGCGGGTTTGTTATAACCCTTACCGATAGCCGAGTGGAAATGTATAGCGACCCCGGTCTCTTCCCATTTGGTTGTTGCATCCGGACTTAGGTTCTGTAGATCCTGTTGTTATATTTTTGTTGTTGTCATCCTTTATTTACTTGTCTTTGAGCTATAGGATGTATTGGGCAGGTTGGTTACAGGTTGGTTGGGTTTGGGAGCAAATGGTTGCTACCCAGAATTTTGGTCCTTCGCTCGAGCGAGCACTTTGTTGCTCGAGCGAGAGTGGAGTCTTGTGCCTAGTGGATCGAGCCAGAGTGGCTTCGCTCGAGCGAGCGATTGCGTCTGGTTCTGGACCTGAGAGTTGCAGTTCTTGGCTCAAGCGAGCTTTTATTCGCTCGAGCGAGCTGGTTTGTTCTTCGCTCAAGCGTGCTTCCCGTCGCTCGAGCGTGCGTCTGGTTGTAGACCTAAGGGTTTGAGTTTTTGGCTCGAGCGAGCAGTCTGTCGCTCGAGCGAGATTCTGGGTTGTTGGCTCGAGCGAGACCTCCTTGGCTCGAGCAAGGGTTTTCTGTGTCTGGTCGCTCGAGCGACCAAGTCTTCGCTCGAGCGAGCCTGTTTTATATAAATACGCAGTAGCGATTTTAAACATATTTTTTTCAGCCTCTTTTGTTTTAAAAACCCTAGGTCTGTGTTCTCTCTCCCTCCACTCACCTTCTCTCTTAGGTTTCATCTCCTTTTAGTGTGTTTCTACCCTAAGCTCTTTGTATAAAAGATAGAGGGTGACTTGGGCTTCGTTTTAATCTGAGCAATAGTGGATTTGGAGCACCTTGGGTTTCCGCCATCTTCTCCATTTGAGTTCTTCGCTTCGAGGTAGGGATTTCCTACTCCATATTATAGGTTTTGTCCTAAGTTTTTGGTATTTTTGATATGTTGGTGTCGTTTGGTAATTTTGGGAAAACTAGGGTTTGTATCATAATTTGAGAAATAGGGAATTGTTTATATATTAAATTCCATGTGATTGTGAATCATGAAAAATGACATAGGTAGTGTCAAGATGATAAAATTGAACCTTAGGGTTAATTTTGAGGAAAGGGGGAAAAGCCCTAATTGTTGTAATGAATTAATTTGTATAATTAATTTTGGGAAAAATGTAGAATTGAGTTTAATTCATGAAATTGGGGAATTATGAGATAAATGGTGTAGTTGAATAGTTTAATCACTCACCTATGAAATTGTTGAGTTTACATTTGTTGATACATTTGTTTCCTGTTTAGAAATAACTGTTTTGGGCTATCGATGGAGAATAGTCATGATTGTTGTAGACATTGCATGTTGATTAGGGAAAACTGAAACTAATCACATTGAATGAGTCATTGAATATGACAGTTGAATTAATACAGCGAATTTGTGTATTGATTGAATATTGTGTATGACTAATGTTTAATACATCGTATATGCATATTGTTTGGGAGGAGATAGGGGATGTACTCCATGGTTTGAGGGAAGATAGGGGATGGACTCTCAAACCTGTTTAGGAGGAGAAAGGGGATGGACTCCATTAGTACAGCAAATATGTGTACTTATTGATTTATGGAAGTGTTTTAGTATGAGCCTTAGTCTCATTTGATTTGTTGATATTGGAAGTAATGTTGATATGAGATGTAATCTCATTATTATTGTTTGGCCAGGTTCTGAGCCATGTCTGTATAATTGGAAAGTTGATTAATAACGTAAAGCGAAACATGTCATGGACATTATTGTCATGAAACTGTAAAGTAATTTAATGGATTTAACAGTGTTAACCATCTATCGAATGCTATTGCTTTAGTCAATTCTTATATTTGGTTTAGTATATTTCTACTGGGCTGTGGCTCACCCTATACGGGAACATCATTTTCAGGTTCAGGTGATATGCTACCTCCAAGGACTTAGCTTGGAAGGATTTGGAGTTGAAGACTCTATTTTGTTAGTTGTTCTTTTGTTTTATTTTGATATTACATGTAAACTCAAGCCAAAGGCTTAATGTGTAACTGAGTTAGTACTCAGACTTTTGTGTCCAAGTGTTGGCTTGGAAAGCTGTAAGCCCGTAGGGCATTTATTTTCGATGTTACATGTAATGTCTTTTAATAAGAATACTCTGATGAATGGAATAATGTTTTGTTTTCTTTTAACAATGCATGTTAATATTGTGTATATTATGGGTTTATTTTGAGGGCGTTACAAAATGGAAGCGTGTTACCATGGATTTTGTAGTTGGGCTTCCTAGAACACAACGAGGCAATGACGTCGTTTGGGTGATTGTTGATAGGTTGACTAAGTCTACCCATTTCATTTCGATGTGCACCAACGACTCAGTTGAACGCTTGGCAGAGTTGTACATTAAAGAGATAGTTCGACTTCATAGAGTCCCTGTGACTATTGTGTCGGATAGGGATCCTCGTTTTACTGCCCGGTTATGGCAAAGCCTTCAAGAAGCGTTGGAAACTAAGTTGACTCTTAGCACCGCTTATCATCCTCAAACCGATGGATAGTCAGAATGTACCATTCAGATTTTGGAGGACATGCTTAGAGCTTGTGTCCTTGATTTTAAGAGGCCTTGGGAAAAGCACTTACCATTGATTGAGTTTGCTTACAACAATAGTTACCAAGCTAGTATTGGGATGGCACCATTTGAGGCCTTGTATGGCCGACCTTGTAGATCACCGGTTTGTTGGGCCGGAGTGGGTGGTGCACCGTTACTAGGTCCGGAAATTGTTAGAGAGACAACCGAGAAAGTTGTTCTCATTTGGAAAAAGTTAGCTATGGCCCAAAGCCGACAAAAGAGTTATGCCGATAAGAGGAGACAACCTTTATCTTTTGAAGTTGGTGACCATGATAAAAATAATTAATTTGATTAAAAAAATTAGAAAGTCTTAATCGTCAGAAAAGTCTTTGAAACTATTTGTCTGAAAAATATCTTGAAATAATCATAAAGTTGTGGTAGCTAGATAGCAGCCAGCAAGACCTTAACAGTTCTGCCCAACTATCTGTCTAAAAAATATCTTGAAGTAATCATAAAGTTGTGGCTAGATTGCAAGTAGCAAGACCTTATCAGTTTTGCCCAACTATCCGTCTAAAAAATAAGGTGATTTAGTCAAAATTCACTCCTAATAAAATTCTAATATATTAAAAACGAGCATAAAAAAAATTTCTTACAAAGTTTAATACATATTATTATTATTAAAATATTAAATTTTAAAATAATATTGTAGATGTTAGTTTTAAAAAAAAAAATAGTATTTTTTAAAATTCTCTCATCAAGATCTATCAAATAAAATCCATACTAATTATGAAATTCTTTATAAAAAGAAAAATTACCTTCGAAATTGATTTAAACAGTAACAGTAACATGTTACTCTGCTCACAGTTACTCTCACAGTAACAGGTTACTTTATTTCACAATAATATGATACTCTGGCAATATTGTCTAAGTAAAAAAAGATATTTTATTTTGTCCTTACTCAATTATGTGTTTTCTCCTTAGGAAGTTTATGAAGCAAAATAAATTGGACTATCTTTGTCACTTAATAATGGTCTAATGGAGGGGTTTTGGCTAAATTTTCTTAAAATTTATACTGAATGATACAACCATGATGAGTATTTTGCTTTTCACCAAACAAGAGTCCAATTAAAGGGTTTTGGCTAAATTTTCCCAATATACTCAAATACAAATACAAATACAAATACAAATACAAAAAAAAAAAAAAATTATTCTATGAACTCTTCAAAAAATTAAAATTATAAAAAAATAATTTACAAATAGAATTTTAATACATAAAATTTATGCTGAATGATACAACATAGGGGGATTTGGTGGTAGCCCCCTCACTATCTAATTTGTCTTTCAAAAGGACAAGAATTATATAAGTACTTTCAAAACCCCCTGATATTTTAAAACTTGTTTCTTTTACTATATTACGCCCATATCTATCAGCTCTCCTATTAAGCCATCTTCACTATGTATTTCAGAGTAAAATTTTACTCTGTATGAAAGTAAAATTTTACTCTGTTTCAAAGTAAAATTTTACTCTGCATGAAAGTAAAATTTTACTCTGTTTAAAAGTAAAATTTTACTTTGAATAAGAGTAAAATGTTACACTCTGAAACTAAAGTAAAATTTTACTCTGTGTAAAAGTAAAAATTTACTCTGTGTAAAAGTAAAATTTTACTCTGAATAAGAGTAAAATTTTACACTCTGAAACTAAAAGTAAAATTTTACTCTGTATAAAAGTAAAATTTTACTCTGAAAAACAAGTAAACTGTGAGACTCTGAAGCTAAAAGTAAAATTTTACTCTGTAAAAAAGTAAAATTTTACTCTGGTTCTGTCAAATGAAAAAAACAGAGCAATAGAACCCGAGTAAAATTTTACTCTGGTTAAATACATAATCCGTGTTAATCAACCTATTTACTACCTCGAATTATAAAGCTAACAATCAGTGTGATTAACATGACTACAAAAGTCCATATTCTTTAGGAGAACAAAAAGAATCTAAGTGGACTTACGAAGTAAGAATTCACGAGTGCTCTCTCAAAATGCGCTAAATCATATCCCCACACCAATTTGAACAGTTGCAGTGCAAAAGGATAGACATGCATCTAATAACTTTCAATGACCACTGAATTGCCGCCGCCGAGACCTTCTCCATGAACTCCACAATCTCTTCGTACCGCTCGGCCTGCTCGGCCAGCTTCGCCATGTATACGTTCTCCTCGCGTGCCGATGCCGCCACCACTATGGTTGAATCAGATCTCTCTTTCTCTCTCTGCCTTTCTCTGTGAAATGTCTCTGAGATCTGCGATTTTGAAATTTGAATTGGAAAATAGAGTTTAGAGAGAGACGCAGACTGGTTTCGAGCAGAGTTGTGAAATCAAAAATTTAGGGTTTCATGGAAGACAGTCTCTGCAAGGGTTGTGCGAAAACTGAGAGAGAGAGGACGACGAAGGTGGAGGGGTATAATAGTCTGATAAAATATTTAAATAATAAATTTTGTCCTTTATGCAAGATTTTATAATTATGAGGGGGTTTAGAAAGTATAATTTTTTTCTTAGTCCTTTTAACAATGAAAGGAAGGTAAAAGGGGTTTATAGCCAAATTTCCCTACAACATAATGAGTATTTTGCTTTGAAATAAAAGAGTTACACAAGACCGCATTATTTTGTATATATATATATATATATTTTTATATGAAAGTTATGTCTACAATTACTCAAAACAATAATTGTCTTGCTCAATTAATTCAATGCATGTGGAATAAATTAGAAAAGTATGAGCATGCCTAGTCTGAACATTGTAGGCCATGAAAGTCCAAAGGAATCTGTAAATCCATGAACAAAACCATAAATCAATTGTTGTCAGGAAGATAGAGAGGCAGAGGCAGAGAGCAGATGGAGCTTGAACACTTTAGCCATGACCATCCCCTAATCCTCAAAACAGAGCACATGTATGATGATGATGGTGTTGTGAAAATTTCTTGCTACGCGTGTGAGCAACTAATAATCTCCGGTCAATCCTACTACGGTTGCAATCGTTGTTGGTTTTTCCTGCACAAATCATGTACAAAACTACCCAAGAAAATTACACATCCTTCTCATCTTGAACACCCCCTTACTCTCTTTTCAAGCCCAGCTTATAATTACTCAAGAAGCATTTGTGATGTCTGTAAAGAAACCTGCAACAGATTCATTTACCATTGTTCCCCATGCGACTTCGATGTTGACTTGAAGTGTGCTTCGGTGGCGTATAGTATTCAACAGAGGATTGAGCACAAAAGTCATACACAACACCAGTTGATCTCTCTTCAAAAGCCTGCCATGTTCTTTTGTGATGCTTGTGGTACAAAACATGAAGGCACCTCCTATCTTTGTACCACCTGTGGGTTCTGGGTCAACCAGAATTGTGCTGATTCATTGCCTAGCACCATTAAACTTAATAATAACCCTCACCCTCACCCTCTCACCCTCATCTATTCTATTCCATTTGAAACTTGGCCGATCTGCGCAATCTATAACAAGCGAGTGTACAGAAGAAATTGGGTTTATTATTGTTCCGACTCTGAATCCAAATATTTTGTCCATGTAAATTGTGCAGCATCAAGACTGAACATTACATGTTGACCCTTTTTTCTTGCAACTCATTTTCTTTCATAATCCTCTTAAATGGTTCTTTTCTTTTCTTTTTTTTTAAAAAAATTTAATTATGTTTCATCCTTGATTATGTGGTTTCAGAGAATGCAAACCAGAGTTTAATCTTGTTGATTCGGGGATAACAGCATCAAATAACGAACTATCCAGGTTGACCTTCTTTTTCCCTTGGAACTCTTGTTTTAATTGTCTCATCAGTTCTTTCCTTATTATTTGATTACATTCAATTATTTTGGGTAAATTACACTCACCTCGCATGAGGTTTCTAATAAGGCCTCTCATATAGTTTCAATAATTACAGAAACCATTCTTATTTTTGAAACCATTATTAAGATTCCCCACCGTTAATCTTCTATTAATTTATTTAACAGAATATGATGATGTCATGCTGATGTCATGTATTATGAGTAAACAATTTTAAGATTGCCCTTATATATTCAAATAGTAAATTTCATTCACCTCCCTGATGTTTTACAAAAAATTAATAAAGACCCATACATCATTTTAATAATGTTAAACAAAATTATTAAATTCTATACAATATTAAAAAAAATTCTAAATAATAAATTTAGGATGGAGCTTGTACCTCAGTAGTTTTCTATACAAGTTAATAAATTTTGAAGGATTCTCATGAGATGAGCATCGGATGATCTAAGCCATATGATTGATGGGTTATGTTGATACATTTCACTGACCCAAAATCCATGCAATGTTTTTGAAAATAATAGAGTTAATTACAGTTATGTCCCCTAAGATTAAAAGAAAATAGCTCACTTATTTGGCTATTATAGTGAACTGACGGTGCAGGTTCAAATATTGAAATTTGTTGTGGTCTTTAGATTTTTAGATAATGCTATATCATATAGCTAATAGGATTAGTGGACTCAGCAATAGGTTTGAACAATGTTTCAGAATGAAAATGAAATCTATTTATTGTCTCTATTTTGCTCATAACCAAATTGGGCAGTACTGCTAAAAGGGCTACTTGTACACCCTGGAAATTTTGGAAGTACTCCAAAATAGAGCACAAAATGAGGCATTATACTCTACACCACAAACCAGTAGCCATACACCCATTGGAAATTATGGAAGGAAGCTATCCTTGATAACCTCGTAGTAGGGAAATCTGGTGACTATAGTGAAGAAAATTACCTCTTTGACCACTCTAGATTGGTTTCTCAAAGTGCTCAAAATCAGAAGCTTCCTTTTTTTTCGCAGACGTTAGAAGGGCTTTCTAATTTTCTTTCATTAATATTACAACTTATTGGATGCATGGCTTGGTCCTCTTTTCGTTCATTTTGGTAATAATGCTTTCCCTTTTAGCTTCTTTGCAGTTTCCTCTCTTACTTCTGGGCGAGAAAGAATTTGTCTATGAAAGTTGCACACCTTTGTCATCTTCTTCAGGCTTCATTGAGGGTTCTTTCACATTTGTCTCTGGAAGGTATGTAGCCAATTCACTATTTGTATAAATTTCTGTTTTTTTAAAACCAGCGAACTCTGAAGCACTCAATGATGATATCTGCTCTCCTATTTCTTATCTGGATGAGTTTACGTAGATTATCTGGCATTTCCTTTGTTCTTTACTTTAAACTCGTGAAATTTTTTACACAATACAAGTGATATGAAGAAGAGTAGATATTATCATCCAGAGCACAATAAGCTGTTAGGAGCTAATTTTATTGGGTTTTTACTTTCTTGCCCAATTTCAAAGTGTACTATTTTATTGTCATGTTCATGAGATTCTGAGTATCCTATACTGCTGTGTGGGTGAAAATTTGACCACACTGCAATCTTAGTATCCAGCTGGAGAGCACCGGTAGAATAGATGGCACCTGACTAACCTGCAACAGAAAGAGAAGACTCCGGTGGTGGTTCGCCACCCGGGGGTACTCCGACGATTAAGTCAGTACTCAATATCTCTCAAAGATAATCAATAGTGCTAAACTCACTAGCTTGAGCATAAAAAGCATATCTTAGACCCATGGGGGTGCCTCTCTTTTATAGCCAACATAAACCTAGTCCCAATAGAAGCCTAACTTCTATGGACTCAGGATTACTGCTAATCTTGGACTCTCAGTAAGATTAGGATAAACTCTCTAAGAGTCTTATCTTAATACAAACTGAAGTCTTCTCTCATTCCTGGACTCTTGTCCCTCATCCAGGCTGAGTTCCCTTTTCATTCTAGGACTCTTGTCCCTTATCCACTTATATCGGATTCCAATATCTTCGGAGATAACCTCGGCCTTGCCGAGATCACCTCGGCGTCACGACCAGGACACGTGGCACCTCGGCTGACACGTCGGCGTCACCTTGCCACGTGTTGGTACTTAGAAAATATATCCCCACAACTGCCCCCTAGGTTTTATTACCTCGGCATTCTGAGGTGATGGAACCTACACTGTTCGTTCATCTGTGCCCCTCTGTTCGAGATCAAACTCGCCGACTTCAAAGTTCCCTGGACTTTACTCTCCACTAGTGTCAAGAATCAAGTTTCATGCTTTCCAAGCTGCTTGAAATTGCACCTCCTAGCCGAGGTTCTGGTTCCATTAATTCGTAAACTCCAAGAGCTTTGCAACTGCTTCACTCACACTCTCTGGTGAGTTCCCGATTTCCAGTCATCTATTTAACTCCGACGATTTTCATATCGGCGTTCATTTTACTTGGTAGGTTCACAAACTCTTTACTTGCTATTAAGCTCAATCTTTCATAACTCTTCTGAATCTGTTTACTTGCCATCTGTTGCCTTCTATTTTCGTCTGTCTTCAAGTTTTGAATTGTTTGAATGCCTGGCACTGTTCTTGTCATATCCGCTTTCTGGTGCTAGCATCGTGTCTGGGTCATTACTTTCTTGTTCTTCACATACTTACTTAGTGCCTGTGCACTTGGCTTTATTCTTGAACTTTGTCGTCTTCTTGACTATTTTTCTCTTTTTTCATTCAATCCTCTGGCTTTTTCTCTTTCCAGCTCTTTTGCTTAAATCCGTCATTGTTCCAAGCTTTCAAGCTTCTGCAACTATCTTCGTTCCTCTCCTCCAGTGAAGCTTACGTCATTTTGTCATTGTCGTCAGACTTCAGCAATTCTCATTCCGGCTTCCCTCTTTCTGGTAAGCCACCGTTCCTCCTGGTTTTATTTCTTGTTGCTTTCCAAGAAGCTCTGCTTCATTGTTAATCACCATTGCTGTTTTACCCGTTGTTTCCAAATCATCTTCTTGAATACACACTGTTCACACATCTGTTGATTTCTGCCACTATTCTTGGCTTGACACACCTGTGCAATCTTTTTGTCTTGACTTCCTGATATCTTCATCACCATTCTTGATTACGAATTATATTCTTGTTTCTGTTTTCTGTGTCTTTTTCCAGATTTTTGCTTTCAATCCTTGCCTTCAAACTCTGAGGTGCCAATCGCCGAGAAGAGCCTTGATCAAACTCTTCGGGAGATCGATGCTGAGCTCGAGGCCGAGAAGGCTGCTGAGAAGTCTTTCCAACTGTCTTCTATATCCTGCCATTGATGCCGAGTAGTTTTGTTTCCTTCTTTTACTCCTTGTACCTTGTACCTTGTATTTTGTCCGTCTTTTTATGCTTTTAATTTGGCTGACGTGCCATTTTTGTAGTCTGAATAATTTATTTTTCAATATTCAGGCCGAAGTGCCTTCTTTCTTCTTTAAATGCATTTCTCTGATTTCTTCTTTGAATGTATGTTTTCTTTTTTCTGCTATTGTATGATTCTATACTTAGAATAATTTGCATGTCTTCAAAGTACACCTTGACTGTGCAATCTCTTCGGGTAAAATACCTTTGTCACAACTTCTAATCTTGCTCATCTCGGCCTTGTCCTAACACTTGAAAATATTGTAACAAATATTTTCACAAGTGTTGCTTAGGTTTTGTCACTTTCTCAATGTCTTCTATCAAGACTTCAGTTTTCCATATTTCAAGTTTTGAAACCTGGTAGTATCGGCAAGTACGCAGATATTGCTTGAGCTTGACTTTAACTTGTAAATTTTTCTCCAAAATTTCAACAAGTGTTTAACCATCATCCCTTATCATAACCTCGGCTTAACTTCAGCTTGTAAATTTTTCTCAAAATTTCAACAAGTGTTAAACCATCTTCCTTTATCATAACCTCGGTTTAACTATAACTTGTAAATTCACACAGAATTTCAACAAGTGTTAAATATGACCTCGGTTTAACTTCAACTTGTAAATTCACACAGGATTTCAACAAGTGTTAAATATCACATCGGTTTAACTTCAACTTGTAAATTCACACAGAATTTCAACAAGTGTTAAAAATCATCTCGGTTTAACCAACTTGTAAATTGCTACAAATTTCAACAAGTGGTAAACATCATATCGGTTTAACCAACTTGTAAATTGCTACAAATTTTAACAAGTGGTAAACATCATCTCAGTTTAACCAACTTGTAAATTGCTACAAATTTCAACAAGTGGTAAACATTATCTCGGTTTAACCAACTTGTAAATTGCTCGGTTTAACCAACTTGTAAATTGCTACAAATTTCAACAAGTGGTAAACATCATATCGGTTTAACCAACTTGTAAATTGCTACAAATTTTAACACGTGGCAAGGTGACGCCGACGTGTCAGCCGAGGTGCCACGTGTCCCGTTCTTGACGCTGAGGTTATCTCGGCGAGGCCGAGGTTACCTCCGAAGATATCAGAATCTGAGATGAGCAGAAAAGGGACAAAAGTCCTAGAATGAAGAAAGACTTCAAGATGGATAAGGATAATATTCTTAGAGAGTCTATCCTTATCTCTTGTAGAGTCCAAAGTAAGCACTGAATGGGAGTCCATAGAAGTCAGGCTTCTAGTGGGACTAGGATTGAGAAAACTATAAAAGAGAGGCACCCCCGTGGGTCTAAGGTACGCAATTTATACTTTGAGCAGTGAATTTAGCACTTGATTATCTTTGAGAGATATACTGACTTGATCGTCGGAGTGCCCCTGGGTGGACGAACCACCGCCGGAATCTTCTCTTTCTGTTGCAGGTTAGCCAGGTGTCATCTATTCTGCCAGTTCTCTCCAGCTGATCACTGAGTTGGCAGTGTGATTGAAAAATTACTCACACAATTTGGCGTCGTCTGTGGGAAAGATAGGAGAATAGATGGCCAGCAACGGACAGAAGGAAAAGATTAGGGACGACACTCCTGCTGGGAGTGAGAGACCTATTGACCTTGACGTCACAGAAGACGAATACAATGCAGAAACTCGTGACCAGAATCACGGAGTGAAGGACGTTGGCCAGACTAGCGACACACCAAAGAAACCAGATTGAAGTGGCTACTACAACGAAGACGACCTCCAGGTATGGAAGGATAGATGCCTGCGGAGGGACGAAGAGATGAAGGAGATGGCAAACAAATTGGCAGACCTACAGTCGGTTGTCAATTTCATGATGCAAAATAACGTCATGCAGCCACCGTTTCCACTGCAGGACACGCCGATTCCAGCGGCCAATGCCCAGAAGAGAGGGCAGAGAACAATCCCCGTAGCCCCTCAGCACAACGGGAGTGAAAGACACTCTCACCAACCTTCCAGGGAGGTCGGACAAAGGGAGCCAAGAAGAGAAGAATCACGGAGGACGCATCATACAAGGGAGGCAGACCCCAAGGGACATCGGCATGTTCAGGGATAGGCGCTGTGCTTTGACACAACTCATGGAGAAGGGTCGAAGAGAACTCACCACGAAGCTGAAAGTAGTGCACCAAAAAGGCTAAAAGCAGGAGATAGCCGAGCTCCTGGGAGGACAAAAGAGGACTTAAGAGATTACCTCAAGAGGAAGCAACAGAATGCCGAAGCCGAGGTAAATTCCCCAGATAAACCGAGAACACCATTCTCGGTGGAATTGGACAGGTTTGAGGCGCCGAAGAGATTCAGTATGCCGAGGTTTCAAATATACGATGGGAAGTCAGACCCCAACTTCCACGTCGGATTATATGTGAACTCAATGGCACTGTATAGTGGGAACGAGCCATTACTCTGCAAAGTGTTCCCCTCATCCTTCGGGGAGATTGCATCAGATTGGTTCCACAAACTACCAAAAGGAAGCGTGAAGACTTGGGAAGGCCTAGCCCAGATGTTTGTGGCCAGGTTCGTGACAAACAAGCTGCAGCCATTAAGGGTGGACGCACTGATGGCTCTGAAGATCAGTAAGGATGAAGGCCTTAGGGCCTATGCAAAAAGATACTATGAGGTATTCAACCGAATACCAGAATGTAATCAAGAAGTGGCAGTCGTGTCATTCAAGAACGGCCTGAAAGACAACTGTCCACTACGGAAGTCTTTGGCAAAAACTTTGCCAAAAAGCATGGAAGAGCTCATGGCGAGAATCGAGAAGTATGCCAGAGCCGAGGAAGATACATCGGGGATGAGGGAGATAAAGCAAGAGAAAGGAAACGGCTCGCCGCAGCGAGGCCGAGGTAACAACGGATTGAACAAGCATGAAACAGAACTGAGGGCTGCACAGGCGGTGACGACTGTGTTCCGGGTCCCAATTCACAAAGTCCTGGAACAAATTTGGAACCAACCCTATTTCAGAGCACCAGCAAGGGCACCAGGGGAATTCATGGGGAGGAATGTCAGCAGGTGCTGTGCCTACCACAATGAAGAGGGGCACACAACTCAGGGTTGCAGAGCCCTGAAAGCGCACTTGGAGGACTTGGTAAGGCAAGGCCATCTGAGAGATCTGGTCGACGAGGCCAGAAGAAGAGAAGAACAGGCAAGATTGCCTCAAGCACCAGCAGCTCCGCCTCCCCCAGTACAGCAATCCCAGGCAGGAGGACCTCGGGTAGTCAATGTAATTCACTCAAAGGTTAACGAGAACGAAATCAGAGGGGAGACCCAGAAGGTAAAACACCTACAACATGTCTATCAAGTCGGGGAGAAAAGACATCGGGCAGAAGGATGCAAGGGACCAATGATAACCTTTACTGAAGCCGACCTAGAGATGGTCCAGCATCCGCATAATGATGCCTTAGTAGTATCCCTCCAGGTTAGGGAGTGCCAAGTGAAGCGCATCCTGATTGACCAAGGCAGCTTTTGTGACATCATGTACGTCCGATGTTACAAGGAGCTCAGCCTTCACCCGGACGACATGGAACAATCCAATGGCCCAATGGTTGGGTTCAATGGAACGCCGACATGGCCACTGGGAGCAGTAAACTTGGAGGTGCAGGCTGGCACCAGGAAGATCAAGACAGAATTCACCATCATCGACACGCCCTCCCCTTACAACATCATCTTGGGAAGGCCATGGTTGCATGCAATGGGGGCAGTTCCCTCAACATTGCATCAACTATTGCGATTCCCAACAGAGCATGGGATAGAGGAAGTCAGGGGCGATCAGCTGCAGGTAAAGAATTGCTCCATGGCAGCAATGAAATCTACCTGCAGCATACGAGAGCCAAAAAAAGGCAGAAATTGAAGATGAGGACGTGGAAGTCCTAGAAGACATCGGCAAGGAGCCAGCCGAGAAGAGCGAAGAGGCACTGAAGAAAATCCTCGTCCAGGATGGGGATGAAGAACGCTTCTTTCTTCTCGGCTCGGGCTTAGCCGAAGAAGAGAAAAAAGAGTTAGAGGCTTTTCTGAAAGCAAATATTGAGGTGTTTGCTTCGACACCTTACGAAATGCCTGGCATTGACCCCGAGGTCACTTGCCACAAACTGAATGTTGACAGGTCGGCCAAACCTGTAATTCAACGAGCCAGAAGACCAACATTGACTCACGTCGAAGCGGTAGAAGAAGAAGTAGACAGACTTCTGGAGGCTAGGGCCATTAGAGAAGTTCACTACTCGACATGGCTGTCCAATACAGTGGTAGTAAAGAAGAAGAATGGTAAATGGAGGGTCTGCGTAGACTTTACCAGTTTAAACAAGGCCTGTCCCAAAGACAGCTTCCCTCTACCCAAGATTGACCAGCTAGTGGATGCCACTTCGGGGCATGGAAGGATGAGCTTCCTGGATGCTCACAGGGGGTATCACCAGATAGCTATGGACCCAACGGATGAAGAGAAGACTGCATTTATCACTCCCAAAGGGCTATACTGCTACAGAGTTATGCCCTTTGGATTGAAAAACACAGGAGCCACTTACCAAAGATTGGTAACCAAGATGTTCAAGCACCTGATTGGACGAACAGTAGAAGTCTACATTGACGACATCGTCGTTAAGACCAAGGAGCCTGAGGGTCATCTCACCGATCTAAAAGCAGTCTTTGAAATCCTTAAAACATATCGGCTCCAACTCAATGCATCGAAGTATGCATTTGGAGTTGGATCTGGTAAGTTTTTAGGATACCTGGTAACCAGGAGGGGCATTGAGGTCAGCCCAGATCAGATCAAGGCCATCCTGGAGCTGAAGAGCCCGACGTCGGCAAAACAGGTGCAGATGCTAACTGGAAGGGCCGCAGCCCTGAACAGGTTTATAAGCAGAAGCTCAGACAAGTGCAAACCCTTCTTCAAATTAGTGAAGAAAGCCACAGACTTTCTTTGGACAGAGGAGTGCGAAGAAGCATTAGCCGATCTGAAGAAGTACCTGACCACAGCTCCAGTTCTTTCGAATCCAGAACCTGGGGAAGAGTTGTTCCTGTACTTAACAGTTTCAGAACATGCGATTAGTGCAGTACTAATCCGAGAAGAAAAAGGGGAGCAAAAGGCTGTGTACTATGTAAGCAAAACCCTAGCCGACGCAGAAACAAGGTATCTACCCTTAGAGAAATTGGCACTGGCTCTAGTAATGGCTTCAAAGAAGTTGAACCATTACTTCCAGGCCCATAAAATTGTGGTACTGACAGAGCATCCATTAAAGTCCCTATTGCAGCAGGGAGACTTAACAGAAAGAATAGCCAGATGGGCAGTCGCCCTAGGCCAGTATGATCTGGAGTATAGACCCAAAACTGCAATCAAAGGCCAGGTTTTGGCCAACTTCGTGGCCGAGTTTACGCCAGAGTCCATCGAACATCGGGCTCCGTTGAGCCAAGACAGACAATGTCCAAACAAGCAAGCAGAAGCCCAGCCAAAGGCTAATAAAGAACAAAGGAAAGAAGAGAAACCCAGACCTTGCAGCATTTACATCAGCGACTCCTTTCAACTATTCGTTGATGGGAGTTCGAACCGACAAGGAGTGGGGGTAGGAGTAGTACTGATATCTCCAAATGGAGAAATATTAGAACAGTCCATTCGATTGGGATTCAAGGCCTCAAACAATGAGGCAGAATATGAAGCATTGATTGCAGGACTGAAGCTAGTAGCAGCAGTACAAGCAGATGAGGTAATAGTTTTTTGTGATTCACAATTGATAGTTAACCAGACAACGGGCGAGTTTGCAGCCCGAGATGAAAGAATGTCGGCCTACGCAAAGGAGGTCATCAGGCTGGCAGCATTATTCCAAAACTGCAAACTACTTCAAGTTAGCCGAGATGATAACAATCATGCCGATGCATTGGCCAACCTAGCTAGTGCAATACAACCAGGAAAAGCATGGACAATAATGATTAAATACTTGTCGGGCCCAAGCATTGAACCAGTAATCACAGAGCGTGAAGCAATGTGCGTAGACATGGGACCAAGCTGGATGGACGCAATTGTTGTGTTCCTGAAAGAAGGAAAGCTACCAGATGACCACAAGGAGGCACACAAGATCAGATTGAAGTCGGCAAGATTCAGTCTGACAGCAGAAGGACATCTCTACAAAAGGTCCTTCACTGGACCCCTCTTAAGGTGCGTACACCCTCTACAGGTCGAAGATTTTCTATATGAAATTCATGAAGGAATTTGTGGAAGCCATACTAGGGGCAGATCACTAGCTCACAGGGCCATTACCCAGGGGTATTGGTGGCCCTACATGCAAAAAGATGCAGAAGCTTACGTGAAGAAGTGTGAACAATGCCAAAGGTTTGCACCTTTGATACACCAGCCAGCTGCTGACCTAAACCCTGTATCCAGTCCTTGGCCATTTGCCCAATGGGGCATGTATCTCGTTGGGCAATTACCCCAAGCAACTGGGCAAAGGAAGTACCTGCTGGTAGCAACAGATTACTTCACAAAGTGGATAGAAGCAGAACCTCTTGCCGAGATTCGAGATGTGGATGTCAAGAACTTTATATGGAGAAACATCATCACCAGATTTGGGATTCCAAGAGCAATTGTTGCAGACAATGGGACTCAATTCGACAGTAAGTTGATCAAAAACTTCTGTGCAAAGTTCAAGATCAAGAACTACTTTTCAACCCCCAGTTTTCCATAAAGCAATGGACAAGCAGAAGCATCCAACAAAGTAATTCTGGATGGGATAAAGAAGAGGCTGCAGGCAGCAAAAGGGAAGTGGGTAGACGAATTGTCCAATGTACTCTGGGCATATCGGACTACGCCGAGAAGATCAACAGGGGAATCCCCCTTTGCCATGGCTTATGGCACAGAAGCAGTCATTCCATTAGAGGTCGGCATCCCAAGGATCAGAACCCAGGGAGTTGAGAACGGGACTAATGATGTACTCTTAGCCCGAGATCTGGATCTTCTAAAAGAAAGAAGAGAGAAAGCTGCAATACAGCTTGCAGCATACCAGCAACAGCTTGCTAGAACTTATAACAAGAAGGTTAATCCAAGGGAATTTCAAGTCGGCGACCTAGTCCTGAGAAAAGTCGTTGGCAACAAGAAGGATCCCAGGGAGGGCAAGCTTGGCCCAAACTGGGAAGGACCCTACAGAATCACTTCGGTATTGGGTAATGGGGCATATCGGCATGAAGATAATGAGGGTAAAGCATTGCCAAGACCCTGGAACACTTGTAATTTAAAATTCTTCTATGATTAGTTTTTCTTTTTTTTTTTTACCGACGACATCAATAAAATCTTAGCAGAATTCTTCAATACTTATGACTGATAAAGATGCATAGTGTGGAAGACATGAATAATGAGAACCCAAGTGGAACTCAGGTTCACATTAGGGGGCAGAGAGTTATAAATGATTGTTTAACACTTGTTGAAATTTGTAGCAATTTACAAGTTGAAGTTAAACCGATGTTATGTTTAACACTTGTTGAAATTTGTAGCAATTTACAAGTTGAAGTTAAACCGATGTTATGTTTAACACTTGTTGAAATTCGTAGCAATTTACAAGTTGAAGATTAACCGATGTTATGTTTAACACTTGTTGAAATTTGTAGCAATTTACAAGTTGAAGTTAAACCGATATTATGTTTAACACTTGTTGAAATTTGTAGCAATTTACAAGTTGAAGTTAAACCGAGATAATTGTTAACCGAGGTAATTCACTCCGAGAAGATTACACAAAGAAGGAAGAGTATATTAAAGACATGCAGAATATTCTAAGTATAGAATCGTGCAAAAAACAATAAAAAGAAGATAAAGGCACAAGCATTCAAGAGAAGGAAAGTTGAATTAGATATTCAAAGAACAAAGAGGCACGTCGGCCATATACAGAGCTTACATTGTCTGAAAAATAAAAAGTACAAGAGTACAAAAGACAAAAGAAGAAAAACATGAAAATTAAAGTTCCTCAGCATCAGCAGTAGGCATGAAACAAACACGCTAGATTACCGAGAGAGACAGAGAGTTGGATTTCTACATAGAAAGTAACTCACCGATTATGAGTCGATCGAAATCTTCATCACGTGAGAGTGAGATTCAAGCGAGATTCAAATCGTCATCACGTCTGATTGAAATCTTCATCAAGTGAGAGTGAGATTTAAGCGAGATTCAAATCTTCATCACGTGAGAGTGAGATTCAATCGAGATTCAAATTTAGTCGAGCGAGAGAGATTTGGACAGTGAGATTCAAGCGAGAGGGAGTCGAGCGAGAGAGAGATTTTGAGAGAGAGAGATTAGGCAACAACAGGAAATGAGCTACACCATTGTTGGAGACAAATTTGGGAAATAAGAGTGAAAGGGAGAGATGGGTCTAGATGATTTTTTTTTTTTGGCAAATTACACAAATAGTCCTTATAGTTTGGGACTCGTGTCACTTTGGTCTCTAACTTTTCAATTGTGACACATTTGATCTTGAATTTTGAATTTTGTTCCAAATAAGGACAATTAAAGATACCATTGTTTAATTTCAAGGGCAAAATTGTTAATTTAATAAAATATAAACTAATTTGACAAAAACAAATGTCAAAAAAATATTTTTAATTTTTTTTAAATTATTTTTATCCACCAATGATAAAATTATGTAAAATTGATAAAAATTAATAAAAATTACATGATTAAGTTTTTAAAATTAATTTTACATGATCATCATCTAAACACATAATAAAAATTTGTATGAATGACATTAAAATGTTTAATCTGCACTTGTTGGATTCAAACAGTTCTGCTCAAGACAGAACAAATCACCCAACATGGGTACTAATGGTTACTTCATCGAACTTGTTTCATTACATTATATAGACTTGCAATTCAACTTCTCGAAGATTTGCATACTTTCAAAATACAAAGGCCAAATGAGCACGAAGTGCAACTTTTACGGATCAGAGTATTCTGTACTTACAAAAATAACATCTCAAAATCTCAAATATCTCATTAAGATTTTCTTTTCCCTGGAAAAGAAAATGAAAGCAAGATAAACAGAAGAACAAAAAATGGGAATGGAAAAATCCCAAGAGAAGCCTTGGAGAAAGTTTCAATGACTCCACTACCATGCCTTGACTTTCAACTATTATTCTCTGTAACTATAGCTTTGTATATCAGCAGTGCTTTCAACATCTTAATAACCTTTAAAGGACATGATTCCTAAATGCCATTATCATTTTTGGTGATAAGAGCAAAACAAATGCCAAGATTGAACCAAAAAACATTTTGATAGCATAAACAACTGGATCATAGTCACTTTCTCCAGAATTAGTACTTGAGGTTGTCATGGCTGTGGCTGAAGGTAGGACTTCAATAGGACTTCAATA
Organism: Camellia japonica; assembly: GCA_030407325.1. NCBI lineage: Eukaryota > Viridiplantae > Streptophyta > Magnoliopsida > Ericales > Theaceae > Camellia > Camellia japonica. The sequence goes on along the minus strand of JAPPVO010000017.1, from coordinate 88,757,664 downwards.
ACTGCATCGGCCATATCTGTAATGAAGGAAGTGGTGCAACCTAGGGCAGGAACACGGCCCCAATTTTCAATGCCAGATTCAAGAGCCAAGTACTTGTACTCCATATCAATCTCTTTAAGAGTCTGTATGTGCTCACTCACAAAGCTGCGATTTCAGAAGCACAAAAACTAGGAGTTTAATGTTTTTCCCTATTATCCCCTTTTATTAGGTAAAATCATATTAGAGTAACAACAAAATTCCTGTCCTGTTTCAAGAATGACAAAAATAAATCGGAAAAATGAGTCAAGGCCAATCCCCAGGCGACCACCTTCATTCACTTACCAGGTCAAGTCATTTTTCAGTTATTTAATGAATAGGGTAAAACTTTAGTTGTTACCATCATCATTGTGGGAGCAGTAACATCATTGTGGGCACAGTAATATTAGTAAGAGATATCAGGTTAAGGTCCTTGCAATGTATATTCCCTAATAGCCACGGCATCAAATCCAGAGATGGTATTGGGCAAACAAATTCAGGTTGCATGTTGTAAAGTCCTTGAAACTTTCAAAAAATATACCTAATCACAGGTAACCAGACATAAAGCAAGGCATTCAACCTATGCATCTGATCCATTGCACTATTCTGAAAGTAACAAGTAACTCGTACCAATGTAAACATCTAAAAGGGAAAGCCTATAAACTTCATCTAAGATGGTTAAACGAGAAGGATGGCCCACGATCAGGTTAAGGACCAGACAAGAAAGAATAACACATGGAAACTATGGAGCTCAACAAATTTAAAACAACAGAATTAGAGCTCTAAGTGGTGCATTCTTCAAAATGCATTTGTAAAAGTCAAAGCCCAAATCATGGTAAAGGTGATATTGTATTTTCAAGAAATGTGTCAATAGTAAGAGAAAAACCCATGAATTCAACTTAATCAATTACACCATACCTTACAGGAACAGCCAAAAGACTCTTCATACCTTTTTTGCCCAGCTCAACAAGTACTTCATCAGTGTAGGGCTTCAACCACTGTACAGGCCCAACGCGACTCTATCATACATGGAGGAAAAAACAAATAAAAAATGTGAAAAACCAAACATGTCAAATACCCACAGGGGATTGTTATGTGGAAATTATGATTACTGATACAGGGAGTTATTAACCATGAAAAACCAAGCATAAAACAATTGAGTTTTTCTTAGTTCTTTATTCGTCTCTCTGTAACTGATTGTTTTGATCTTCAATTCCAATTAGAGCATATTTTTTAGTTTGGGATTCAAGCTAGGAGTTCAAAATTATCAGTAATTGGCAAAAATTTGATCAATTGTTTAACAAAATTCTCAGTCTGCCAACACCCCAATTCCCATAATGCACAAGTCTGAAAATCTTACGTGCACCCCAAAAAATATCAACCTTGATTCAAAGGAATAAAGGCCCAAGAATTTTAACTATCAGGGGAGAGTCTAGGCTCAAAACAATTAGCAAACAACAGATCTTGATATGTCGCCAGTCCATCAGTGAATAGGGATACAAGCTTTTGGCCACATTACTATAGTATGAATAACTTATTCAAAACAGAAAGATAATAAGCATAGTATTTCTAGAAGTTGACCAGATGAGTTCTTGCACACTGTTTAGTAGGTGTAAAAAGGTGAGTAAAAAAATAAATTCTAAATTTTTTTCAATTATTCTGTTTGATTTACCTTAAGTGAACCTAACTTTTTAGACCAAAAATAAGAGAAAAAAAAAACAAACTTTTTACTTATTTATAGACCTAGAAACACATAGCACAACGAGCATATGTGGCAGAGATCAATACAATGGAAACTGCTAACACAACAAAAATTCAGAGAAGGATACATAGTAGGCGAAAATGAATCACAAACAAGTTGATGACAACAGAGCATACAAAAATATTACATGACAATGACATTGTTTAAGACTTGCCTGCTGAACAGTATCCTCAGTAAATGGGTGCCAATATTGCATTGCAACATAGACATTTACAGGCATTTCCTTCGTTTCCAATGCGTTTCTAAGTGCAATTACAAGAATCTTTAGCGCAACCCCTAAGCTTGTTATAGACTTATTATCACATCATGTCAAGAAAAAAAAATTTAAAATAAAAAAATGAAGGGCATGTAACGTTAGGCTCATATACCGGATCTGCAAATAAATTGAATAAAAATGGTTGAACATCATGAAGTGTCTCTGGTCCTCCAAGATTAAGAAGCAGCACTCCAACCCTTTCTTCTGTAGCATGTGAAGGAGATTCAATAGCACTTCCAGTTCCAGGATATGTCAATGCTCCCAGAGAACAACACGTGGAACAACATGTGAAAAAACAGCTTCCTGGTGTTTTTCTATTCTTGGTCCAGCTTGTAAGTTAAGTGTTCTTATGGTGCATTTGTGGTAGACCTGTACTGTTTATCATCTGGAAAATGTCTCTTTAGAATTGGTGGATGGGCACTTGATAGGAAGTTGAGAAAGTGGTATGCCTTAAATATCGAAGATGGATGAATAAGCTCTTCATTTGAACATATGTTAAGTAGTTTGGCGCCTGCTTATATTTATGTTCCCATGTACTCACTTTTTTAGTTTAAAGGGTGTTTTTACACTATTTGGTTAACTGCTCCTTCACGTTGTGTTAGTTTCAACCAATAGATAATTGGACATTTTTGGTTTATGGGATATCATTTAATATGATGATAAATACATGACAGCATGGTAATAGTAACTATTTTGGGTAGTAGTTCTCTTCACTTGCTGGATCAGTCACATATTACATTGAGCTTCTGTTCGTTGTGCAATGCATCAACTAGATGTTCAGCTAGATATATCTTTGGTATAGCAGTTGACTGTGAAACCTGTTGCCTCTTCTTGGCAATGGGGGGTTTGTTATTTGTGCTTTTATGTGAAAACTTGTATAGTTTTTGCAATTTGTTTTTGTACCCATTCACTTCAAATAGGGAGAGGATGGGCTTCTGCGGGAGTAACTTGATACTACAACCGACCAATACGGTATGTAGGCGCCCAAACCCCTCTTGATATACAAATATGCTTATGCATTGTGTATTCTTCAATTGTGGTATTAATCTCTATCATGTGTTGTTTTTGTTAATTTCTAGGCATGTCCCTTTCCTGTTGTCCATAAATATGCATATTCCATTTTTCCACCTGTCTAAATTTTTGGGCATACATTGTGTCAGGTTTACATTGTTTGTACGAAATAACGATTTTGTGCAGAATTGACTTAGAAATCCATCAATGACTGGAGGATATTCTCAGCAAGGTTACCAAGCACGTCCACCAACTAGCTGGGCTCCTCCTGGTCCTCCAATGCAGCAACAATCTGGTTATGGTTACATGCAGCCTGGAGCATATCCTAGCCCGACCCCACAGTACAACATGTCTCAGCCACGATACCCTGGTTATGCTTCTCAAGCAGCATCGGGTGGTTATGCTACTGGTTGGGACCAGACAACTGGTGCACCTAATCAGCAGACTGCTCAGGGAGGCACTTACGATTACTATAGCCAGCAGACTCAGCAGCAGCAAGCCCCTGCTGGCAGCGCATCACCTACAGATCACTAGAAATATGACTTTTTACGTCTATTTTTTTTCGACTGATTATTTAACCGTTGCAAAAAATCACCTTTTACATTAAGAAAATCACAAAATCATTTAACCCAATCGTGTTCTTAACTTAAAAAAAAAAAGGATGAATCCCTATAATTTGGGGCTTGTGTCACTTTGGTTCCTAACTTTTCAATTGTAACACATTTGATCCTGAATTTTAAATCTTGTTCCAAATAAGGACAATTGAAGATATCATTAGATTTTTTAAGGGTAAAATCGTCAATTTCATAAAATATAAACTAATTTGACAAAAATAAATGTCAAACAAATATTTTTGAATTTTTAAAAATTATTTCTACCCACTAAAAATAAAATTATATAAAATTGATAAATATTTTAGACATTTATTTTTTTTTTTTACCAAATTAATTTTTATTATGTGTTTAGATGATGATCATGTAAAATTAATTTTAAAAACTTAATCATGTAATTTTTATTAATTTTTATCAATTTTACATAATTTTATCATTGGTGGATAAAAATAATTTAAAAAAAATTAAAAATATTTTTTGACATTTGTTTTTGTCAAATTAGTTTATATTTTATTAAATTAACAATTTTGCCCTTGAAATTAAACAATGGTATCTTTAATTGTCCTTATTTGGAACAAAATTCAAAATTCAAGATCAAATGTGTCACAATTGAAAAGTTAGAGACCAAAGTGACACGAGTCCCAAACTATAAGGACTATTTGTGTAATTTGCCAAAAAAAAAAAATCATCTAGACCCATCTCTCCCTTTCACTCTTATTTCCCAAATTTGTCTCCAACAATGGTGTAGCTCATTTCCTGTTGTTGCCTAATCTCTCTCTCTCAAAATCTCTCTCTCGCTCGACTCCCTCTCGCTTGAATCTCACTGTCCAAATCTCTCTCGCTCGACTAAATTTGAATCTCGATTGAATCTCACTCTCACGTGATGAAGATTTGAATCTCGCTTAAATCTCACTCTCACTTGATGAAGATTTCAATCAGACGTGATGACGATTTGAATCTCGCTTGAATCTCACTCTCACGTGATGAAGATTTCGATCGACTCATAATCGGTGAGTTACTTTCTATGTAGAAATCCAACTCTCTGTCTCTCTCGGTAATCTAGCGTGTTTGTTTCATGCCTACTGCTGATGCTGAGGAACTTTAATTTTCATGTTTTTCTTCTTTTGTCTTTTGTACTCTTGTACTTTTTATTTTTCAGACAATGTAAGCTCTGTATATGGCCGACGTGCCTCTTTGTTCTTTGAATATCTAATTCAACTTTCCTTCTCTTGAATGCTTGTGCCTTTATCTTCTTTTTATTGTTTTTTGCACGATTCTATACTTAGAATATTCTGCATGTCTTTAATATACTCTTCCTTCTTTGTGTAATCTTCTCGGAGTGAATTACCTCGGTTAACAATTATCTCGGTTTAACTTCAACTTGTAAATTGCTACAAATTTCAACAAGTGTTAAACATAATATCGGTTTAACTTCAACTTGTAAATTGCTACAAATTTCAACAAGTGTTAAACATAACATCGGTTAATCTTCAACTTGTAAATTGCTACGAATTTCAACAAGTGTTAAACATAACATCGGTTTAACTTCAACTTGTAAATTGCTACAAATTTCAACAAGTGTTAAACATAACATCGGTTTAACTTCAACTTGTAAATTGCTACAAATTTCAACAAGTGTTAAACAATCATTTATAACTCTCTGCCCCCTAATGTGAACCTGAGTTCCACTTGGGTTCTCATTATTCATGTCTTCCACACTATGCATCTTTATCAGTCATAAGTATTGAAGAATTCTGCTAAGATTTTATTGATGTCGTCGGTAAAAAAAAAAAAAGAAAAACTAATCATAGAAGAATTTTAAATTACAAGTGTTCCAGGGTCTTGGCAATGCTTTACCCTCATTATCTTCATGCCGATATGCCCCATTACCCAATACCGAAGTGATTCTGTAGGGTCCTTCCCAGTTTGGGCCAAGCTTGCCCTCCCTGGGATCCTTCTTGTTGCCAACGACTTTTCTCAGGACTAGGTCGCCGACTTGAAATTCCCTTGGATTAACCTTCTTGTTATAAGTTCTAGCAAGCTGTTGCTGGTATGCTGCAAGCTGTATTGCAGCTTTCTCTCTTCTTTCTTTTAGAAGATCCAGATCTCGGGCTAAGAGTACATCATTAGTCCCGTTCTCAACTCCCTGGGTTCTGATCCTTGGGATGCCGACCTCTAATGGAATGACTGCTTCTGTGCCATAAGCCATGGCAAAGGGGATTCCCCTGTTGATCTTCTCGGCGTAGTCCGATATGCCCAGAGTACATTGGACAATTCGTCTACCCACTTCCCTTTTGCTGCCTGCAGCCTCTTCTTTATCCCATCCAGAATTACTTTGTTGGATGCTTCTGCTTGTCCATTGCTTTATGGAAAACTGGGGGTTGAAAAGTAGTTCTTGATCTTGAACTTTGCACAGAAGTTTTTGATCAACTTACTGTCGAATTGAGTCCCATTGTCTGCAACAATTGCTCTTGGAATCCCAAATCTGGTGATGATGTTTCTCCATATAAAGTTCTTGACATCCACATCTCGAATCTCGGCAAGAGGTTCTGCTTCTATCCACTTTGTGAAGTAATCTGTTGCTACCAGCAGGTACTTCCTTTGCCCAGTTGCTTGGGGTAATTGCCCAACGAGATACATGCCCCATTGGGCAAATGGCCAAGGACTGGATACAGGGTTTAGGTCAGCAGCTGGCTGGTGTATCAAAGGTGCAAACCTTTGGCATTGTTCACACTTCTTCACGTAAGCTTCTGCATCTTTTTGCATGTAGGGCCACCAATACCCCTGGGTAATGGCCCTGTGAGCTAGTGATCTGCCCCTAGTATGGCTTCCACAAATTCCTTCATGAATTTCATATAGAAAATCTTCGACCTGTAGAGGGTGTACGCACCTTAAGAGGGGTCCAGTGAAGGACCTTTTGTAGAGATGTCCTTCTGCTGTCAGACTGAATCTTGCCGACTTCAATCTGATCTTGTGTGCCTCCTTGTGGTCATCTGGTAGCTTTCCTTCTTTCAGGAACACAACAATTGCGTCCATCCAGCTTGGTCCCATGTCTACGCACATTGCTTCACGCTCTGTGATTACTGGTTCAATGCTTGGGCCCGACAAGTATTTAATCATTATTGTCCATGCTTTTCCTGGTTGTATTGCACTAGCTAGGTTGGCCAATGCATCGGCATGATTGTTATCATCTCGGCTAACTTGAAGTAGTTTGCAGTTTTGGAATAATGCTGCCAGCCTGATGACCTCCTTTGCGTA
>JAPPVO010000017.1:88628116-88750651 GCA_030407325.1 Camellia japonica | reverse complement strand
TTGGTTTCTGGTGCATAAAACAATTGAGTTTTTCTTAGTTCTTTATTTGTCTCTCTGTAACTGATAGTTTTGATCTTCAATTCCAATTAGAGCATATTTTTAGTTTGGAATTCAAGCTAGGAGTTCCAAATTATCAGTAATTGGCAAAAATTTGATCAATTGTTTAACAAAATTCTCAGTCTGCCAACACCCCAATTCCCATAATGCACAAGTCTGAAAATCTTACGTGCACCCCAAAATATATCAACCTTAATTCAAAGGAATAAAGGCCCAAGAATTTTAACTATCAGGAGAGAGTCTAGGCTCAAAACAATTAGCAAACAACGGATCTCGATATGTCGCTAGTCCATTAGTGAATAGGGATACAAGCTTTTGGCCACATTACTATAGTATGAATAACTTGTTCAAACAGAAAGATAATAAGCATAGTATTCCCAGAAGTTGACCAGATGAGTTCTTGCACACTGTTTAGTAGGTATAAAAAGGTGAGTAAAAAAATAAATTCTAAATTTTTTTCAATTATTCTGTTTGATTTACCTTCAGTGAACCTAACTTTTTAGACCAAAAATAAGAGAAAAAACAAAAACAAACCTTTTACTTATTTATAGACCTAGAAACACAAAGCACGACGAGCATATGTGGCAGATATCAATACAATGGAAACTGCTAACACAACAAAAATTCAGAGAAGGATACATAGTAGGTGAAAATGAATCACAAACAAGTTGATGACAACAGAGCAAACAAAAATATTACATGACAATGACATTGTTTAAGACTTGCCTGCTGAACAGTATCCTCAGTAAATGGGTGCCAATATCGCATTGCAACATAGACATTTACAGGCATTTCCTTTGCTTCCAATGCGTTTCTAAGTGCAATTGCCTGAAAGAGATACCAAACTGTTAGCACAATAGCAAGTGCATATTACATAATACATTATAAATGGCCAGATAAACGCAAAAAATAAAAAATCTGAGAAAGTGAAAAATAATAACATAAGCCCATGAAAATAGGTAAGAACCAGAACAGTGGAGGCTATCAGCTAAACTCATCTTCATATGAACAAAACCACAGCTGTAGTCAGCAGGCATGTCTTACCTGGTCATCCGTTATCTTTCGCAGAGGTGAGCCACCTCCTATGGCAGCATATCCTTCTTTACTTTTGGGAGCACGTAGGACAGAAATTAGTTGTGCCAATGGCCGCTGGAGGAACCGGAATACCCTAGGGAGACGTATAATATCCTGTTTCGAGTTACAAGAGTCTTTAGCGCAACCCCTAAGCATGTTATAGACTTATCATCACATCATGTCAAGAAAAGAAAATTTATAATAAAAAAATGACGGGCATGTAACGTTAGGCTCATATACCGGATCTGCAAATAAATTGAACAAAAATGGTTGAACATCGTGAAGTGTCTCTGGTCCTCCAAGATTAAGAAGCAGCACTCCAACCCTTTCTTCTGTAGCATGTGAAGGAGATTCAATAGCACTTCCAGTTCCAGGATATGTCAATGCTCCCAGAGAACAAAATGTTTGCCCGCTTAGGTTTCTTAATTCTCCATCCCCATTCCCCATGGGTACCACTCTCCCCATTTTCTAATGGGTTTGGATTTTCCCCAACCCACTTTAATCCTCATTTTTATTTTATTTTATTTTTTATATTTAATGTTAACAACCACTTTTTTTTTTTTAATGTTCGCAACAAAAGCTAAATATACCTTCAATCTTTTTTCTTTCTTTTTTAATATATTTAATGTTAACATTTTTTTTTTTTAATGTTCACAACAAAATCTAAATATATTTTCCATCTTTTTTCTTTCTTTTTTAATATATTTAATGTTAACAACTTTTTTTTTCTTTTTTTTTTCTTTTTTTTTTAAGGTTTTAGCTAAATATACCTTCAATCTTTTTTCTTTCTTTTTTAATATATTTAATGTTAACAACTTTTTTTTTTTTTTTTAAGGTTTTAGCTAAATATACCTTCAATCTTTTTTCTTTCTTTTTTAATATATTTAATGTTAACAACTTTTTTTTTATTTTATTTTATTAATGTTCACAATAAAAGCTAAATATACTTTCAATCTTTTTTCTTTCTTTTTTAATATATTTAATGTTAACAACTTTTTTTTTATTATTATTATTAATGTTCACAACAAAAGCTAAATATACTTTCAATCTTTTTTCTTTCTTTTTTAATATATTTAATGTTAACAACTTTTTTTTTTTTTTTTTTTTTTTTTTTTAAGGTTTTAGCTAAATATACCTTCAATCTTTTTTCTTTCTTTTTTAATATATTTAATGTTAACAACTTTTTTTTTTTTTTTTTAAGGTTTTTGCTAAATATACCTTCAATCTTTTTTCTTTCTTTTTTAATATATTTAATGTTAACAACTTATTTTTTTTTTTTTTTTAAGGTTCACAACAAAAGCTAAATATACATTCAATCTTATTCTATTTTATTTGGTTCAACAACAAAATCAAATACACATTAATTAATTAATTAAAAAGTTTGTTTTATAATAATCAAATATATAATTTTGAGATAATCAAATAAGTTTTAGTAATTGAAAAAAAATGTGAAAGAATGTGGAAGATTAAAAAAAAATTACAACCATCTCTCTCTCTCTCTCTCTCTCTTACCCTCGCTCTCTCCCCTACATGTTATAAGAACCTGTTTACAATGTTATAAGAGCTTGTTTGAAGAAATAAAATGTGAAAGAACCTGTTTGAAGAAAGTGTTATAAGACCCATATTAAATTGTATCAGGACATAAATAAGAAATTGTTTGTTGATCTCTTAGCCACGGACATTTTAGACATTAAACCATCTTTCTCTTAGCAAATTTGAACCATTCATTTTAATTTATCCAAAATCTAATTATACCTTTTAACAAATCTGAACCACTCATTTTAAGATATCTATGCCTTACCACACCCAATCCATCCTCCGTCTTCTTCCTTTAGTCCCCTACGAATTTTGTTGTTTGTTACTTTTAAAAAACAAAAAATATTTTTTCAATTAAATTTTTACTAATTTCACAACACCATCACCACTATTCTCACCTTCACTATCACACTGCCATCACCATAACCACTACCATCATCACTGCCGCCATCACCCTACCACTATGTCACAATCTCTACTTTCACCTTCGTTCCATCACCACCACCACCAAATATAAAAAAAAATATTTTAAATTTTTTTATAAAAAATATTTTTCATTAAAAAATATTTTCTATCTAAATAAATGAAGCATAACATTGGGAAACTAGCTGATTTCAATTAAATCTGTTTATAACTAAGAAAAATTCTTTTATTTTAAAAAAATTATTTAGTAAGACTTTGTATCCCCTTTTTGTTTTTCCAGCAAATAAATCTTTGTTCCCATCTTTTCTAACCAATCACGACTCATGCTTGTTTCGATTCCCTACAATTTTCCTATTTTCAAATACATTCATATATATATATATATATATATATGTTGTATAAATTGTGTGATAACATAAAACAAATAGATTCATACTCGTTAATTGAAATTTCAGAACAAGCAAACCATTCTGAAAATTACAATACATAACAAAATAAAATAACATAGAAAAGCAAACCGAAACCTGCACTAGACAGTGTCCTTAATTTTTTTAAATAAATTTTAAAAATTCTAGATATGCATAAAATTTGACAAGAATAATGTGACAATGTTAATTAAAGTGTATTTGATTTTATTGTTGAGCCAAATAAGATAAAATAAGATTGAATGTATATTTAGCTTTGGTTATGAATCTTAAAAAAAAAAAAAAATGGTTGTGAACCTTAAAAAATAAAAAATAAAAAATAAATAAAAACAAAAGAAAAAAGATTGAATATATATTTAGCTTTGGTTGTGAATCTTAAAAATTAAAAAAAAAAATGGTTGTGAACCTGAAAAAATAAATAAATAAATAAATTAAAAGAAAAAAGATTGAATGTATATTTAGTTTTGGTTGTGAATCTTAAAAAAAAAAAAAAAATTAGCTGTGAACCTGAAAAAATAAATAAATAAATAAAAGAAAAAAGATTAAATGTATATTTAGTTTTGGTTGTGAATCTTAAAAAAAAAAAACATATGAGGAAATTAGTGGGTACCCATCCCCTGTGGATATTTAAAGAATATCACTTACCCTACCCAATGGATAGGAAAAAAAGGAGAAAACCCATGTATTGGTAGGTTATCCATTGTCATCCCTAGTCATAGAATCAAATTTAGAATGCTTATACTAGAGATGAGATGGACTCACTGTGTAAGTGTTTTATTATTATTAATTTTTTTGATTTTGATCAGAAAAATAAAACTTTTATTTATGACCATGACTGATGAAGGTGGTTTCATATGGATTTGGTGGTATACATATTATACGCGTGCATTATATTTCAATTTTTGAATTGTTCGTTGAAAGAAAAATATTAATTGGTTATAAAAATTGATTAGCAGTTATGATGATATGTTTATTTCATTCAAGTAATATTTTTGAAAATCAAAATTATGTGACAAAATTTTAAAAAACTGTTTTGAATTGTTTTATAAAATACAACTATGCTATAACGTTCCATATGCCTACTCTAAGTGATTTAAATCATCTAGCTTGGAAAAAATAATTCTATCCACATAGAACGTGCCTGGGTCATAGAGTTGGCTTCGGCGGTGTTGGCTTTCAAATATTTTTTATTTTTTATTCTATTTTATGGATTAGTAACGTCTTAATTATTTTAATTTGCCAAAAACAAAAGGCATTTTTGAAGGCATGGAGTGCAACTTGTGGATCAACATCGAACGGTCCTAGTATGATCATACCTAGAAACAAGACATTTTTGGTGAAGCAACCGGTCCGATTTAAAGGTCCATGCAAGTCCTCTATGTCCAGGTATTTATTTATTAAAACTCATGATTTTCATTTTATTTTTTTCAATTATATTTTAAATCATTTTATTTATATTTAATACATTTATATATATATATATATATATATATGTGTGTGTGTGTACTTTATATTGCAATTTTTTCTTGATATTTTTTTTTCCCCTTGTTTTGAAATGAGTAGTACTAATACGAAAACAAGTCATAGGATGAGACACATGGCTGGTTTAACAATTACGTTTTTAATAATTTTATTCTTTTTGCTTTTTTTAATAATTTTTTAAGATAAAGTTATTGGTAAAAACGTTACATTTTGATATTGAAAAGCTGGGGTGGGGTTTGGAATGGTCTTTGGTGTTTAAAAAAATACAGTTTTTAGATCTTTCAAAATTAAAAGTACTTGAAATTTAAAAAATAATAATAATAACTTTAAAATTTTTACCAAAACTAAAAAATAAAAAATAACCTTTAAGCACTTGCGAAAGATGATGTCTCCAACTCTTTTTTTTTTTTTTTTTGTCATCTAAATTAGCATATTTTTTAGTAACAATTTCTTGCCCAAACATGCAAAAAAAATTTCCCTTTTGATTTAAATAGACGGAAAAAAAAAATTAATAGTAACCAAACAGAGACACACACTGCATGCAAGTTCCACATTTATTGTGTTTTTGTAATTTATTTTTACATTAATATTCTTTTTTTTTAAATAACTTTAAAATACCCAACAATTCTGCTGTGATTATAATGCCATTTTCTTCTTTTTTTTCATTGATGAAATACAGGTTTGGGGTGACATTAAAGCACCAGACATGATGAATTTTAGTGATATTAACTCTCATACTTGGCTTGTTTTCTCAAATGTTGATAGGCTTATTGTCAGTGGAACTGGACAAATTGATGGCACTGGAAAATCTTGGTGGGATTCCTGTCCAAAGGTGGGTTCTGTTTGGATGTGAGAAAAAATAATAATAATAATAATTGGAGTTTTTCATCTTGGTTAGAAAATTAAAAATATATATTATTGCAATTCTCACTTTTTATTTGGATGGACAATGATTAAAAGAGGAGGATACATGTGTTTTTTTTTTTTTTTTAAATTTTAATTTCCTCTATGTTTAGGGTGTTAGTTTAGGTATTATAATTTTTTTTGTAAAGAGTAATTTTAGTTTTTCAATAAATCTTACAACTTTTGGTGAAAAATAAGACTTACGTTTGGAGTTATTTGTTTTTCTCACCAATTTTCTTTCTTTCTTGTAATTACTCACCTTATTAATCATACAAACAAGGGGTGATAAAAAAATCTCATTCTCTTTGAATCTTTTCTTTTCCCACCAAACCCTCAATCCAAATAGAGTGTTACTTATTAATCTCATCTAATCCTAATTAAACTTATGCACAGCACGAGATTATCTATATGTCTCAAATCCCTGTTCCTTTGTTCTAAAACATTCAAAATTGTTTGGATTATGCTCGTTTAATTTTACCGTATCATTCTTGTAAAAAAATTATATAGAATTTTTATTTGTACATCATTACTCATTTGAAAATTTTCTTACATGTGTTCTCAATTTTCATCTACAGGGAACAAATTGCAAGACGAGGCCTGCTGTAAGTAAAAATTTCTATTTTTACTCTCGGGCAATTTATATTGTTTATTGGCTCATACTCATGAAAGCATACTTATTATAAAAAAAAAGAGTTAATTTTTTTTTATAATAATAAATCAATGTCTTTGATCCTAAACCCAATATATATATTATATATATTATTTAAACAAGTTTAAAAATTCTCTTTGAGTTTAAGAAAATACTACATGGTGGGTATCTTGAAAAATCAGAGTAAATTGTTAGAAGCATGTATTAGAAGCACATATTGTTCTTAAATTAAAGATGTATGAGCTCAAACAATTACAATTTTCATTGCCAGGCTTTGATGTTCAATCGGTGTAACAACCTTCAGCTAAGTGGATTGAGGCATGTCGATAGCGCAAATAACCACATTTCGATTACCAACTGCGCAGTTGCCACCATCTCAAACATTCATATAACTGCACCTAAAACTAGCCCTAACACCGATGGCATTGACATCAGCAATTCCACCCGTATTCAGATTCATGATTCTTACATTGGAACTGGTTTCATTTTTTAAAAACTTTTTATTTGGTCTTTTTAGCAGTTTTCCTTCATTTGATGTTTGTTGCTTAGTACATATTTACTTGTATGAATTTTATCAACAAAAAAAAATTTGCAATAATTGTAGGTGATGACTGCATTGCTATGATTAATGGCTGCAAATTTATCAACATTACTGGCGTAAATTGCGGTTCAGGCCATGGAATAAGGTCAAAATTCTCATTAAAATGAATTTTATTTACAAAATTGCTTCCACTACATAATTTTACGAAAAAATTATGCATAAACTTTCATAAGAATAATAAATTTAAGTTCCAACGAGTTATTTTTTGAAAATATATATATATATATATATTTTTTTGTTTTGTTTGTTAGCATTGGAAGCTTGGGAAAAAATGGAAGTAGAGCTACAGTGGAAGAACTACATGTGAACAATTGTACCTTCAATGGAACTCAAAATGGGGCAAGGATCAAGACATGGCAAGTAAGAAACTCAAACTAAGTTTAGAAATTAATTTAATCTGACTTTATTTGCCTTAATTATATATTTTGTTCACTATTCCTTTTCTCAAATTCATATGTTAATTTTGTGTGTGTTTTTTAGGGCGGGTCCGGATATGCTAAGATAATTTCTTTTGTTGACATTATACTTATTGAAACAGACAACCCTATATTGATCAACCAGTATTATTGTCCACATGACCCTTGCAAAAATGAAGTAAGAGTATATACCTGGGATTAGTATATACATTATTATGAATACCTTATATCGTTATGTACATTTGTTGTTGTTGTTGTTTATCATTTTTTTTAATTTACTAATGATGAAATTGATATTTGTATATACATAATTTACTAATGATGAAATCGATTAGTATATACATAATTTACTACCACACCGGTTTTGATAATGCCGGAAAGGGGTTTGAATTACATTGTCTACTATGATGCGTCCGGGAATGGACTTGGTTATGTCTTGATGCAAGAAGGAAAAGTTGTGGCCTACGGTTCACGACAATTGAAAACTCATAAGAAAAATTACCCCACCAATGATCTAGAATTAGCAGTGGTGATTTTTGCTTTGAAAATTTTGAGGCATTACTTGTACGGTGAGAAATTTGAAGTCTTCTCCGATCATAAGAGTCTAAAGTATTTGTTTTCTCAAAAAGACTTGAATTTACAACAACGGAGGTGGATGGAATTTATGGAGGATTATGACTTTGAGTTACACTATCATCCAAGGAAGGCCAATGTGGTGGCCGATGTTTTGAGTCGAAAATTTGTGAGTAGTTTGGCAAGTGTGACCATTCGAGAATGGGATATGCTAGATGTTATTAGCAAGTTTGATTTGCACTTGGGTGAGTCCGGAGAGAGTGCTACCTTATTTACTTTAAATGCTCAACCTACCTTGGTTAGTAAGGTCACAGAGGCACAACGAGGAGACCGTGATGTGGAATCAATCCGTGTTAAGATTTCTAATGGAAAAGAAGAGAAAGGTTTGAACGTTCACTCAGATCTGAGTGTACGTTACCTAGACCGTTTGTTTGTACCAGAATCTTGTAGAGAGGAAGTACTTCGGGAGTTCCATCACTCACGCCTTGCGGTACACCCGGGAGGCACTAAAATGTATCTTGATCTTAGTCGTCAATTTTGTTGGAGGGGTATGAACTGGGATGTCGCTTTATTTGTATCGAAGTGCCTTACTTGTCAACAAGTGAAGGCCAAACACCAAAGACCAGCGGGTTTGTTATAACCCTTACCGATAGCCGAGTGGAAATGGAAGCGTGTTACCATGGATTTTGTAGTTGGGCTTCCTAGAACACAACGAGGCAATGACGCCGTTTGGGTGATTGTTGATAGGTTGACTAAGTCTACCCATTTCATTCCGATGTGCACCAACGACTCAGTTGAACACTTGGCAGAGTTGTACATTAGAGAGATAGTTCGACTTCATGGAATCCCTGTGACTATTGTGTCGGATAAGGATCCTCGTTTTACTGCCCGGTTATGGCAAAGCCTTAAAGAAGCGTTGGAAACTAAGTTGACTCTTAGCACCGCTTATCATCCTCAAACCAATGGACAGTCGGAACGTACCATTCAGATTTTGGAGGACATGCTTAGAGCTTGTGTCCTTGATTTTAAGAGGCCTTGGGAAAAGCACTTACCATTGATTGAGTTTGCTTACAACAATAGTTACCAAGCTAGTATTGGGATGGCACCATTTGAGGCCTTGTATGGCCGACCTTGTAGATCACCGGTTTGTTGGGCCGGAATGGGTGGTGCACCGTTACTAGGTCCGGAAAATGTTAGAGAGACAACCGAGAAAGTTGTTCTCATTCAAAAAAAGTTAGCTATGGCCCAAAGCCGACAAAAGAGTTATGCCGATAAGTGGAGACGGCCTTTATCTTTTGAAGTTGGTGACCATGTGTTTTTAAAAATCTCACCAAGGTGGGGTTTGATGAGATTTGGTAAGAGTGGTAAATTATCTCCAAGGTTCATTGGGCCTTTTGAGATCTTAGAGTGAATTGGGGAAGTGGCATACCGGTTAGCTTTACCGCCACAACTTTCGGGAGTTCACAACATATTTCATGTAGCTATGCTTAGGAAGTATGAACCCGACCCTTCTCATGTGCTTGATTAGGCTGACTTGGAGGTAGATGAGGATGCCTCTTACGAAGAATGACCAGTGCAAATATTAGATACCCGGGAGCAAGTGCTACAAGGCAAAACTATACCGTTGGTAAAGGTGTTGTGGAGACACCATGGGGTTGAAGAAGCGACGTGGGAACGGGAGGCGGAAGTCCGTTCCAAATATCCAGATTTATTTAAAAATGCTTAAGTTGCTTTTCTTTGTAATATTCCCTAGTGTTGAGGAAAACGTATTTAAAGTTGTTAACCACATGTTGATATGTGCGTTATTGTTTTAAGCACAAGGTTGTTTAGAGTTGCCATTACTTTTTGAGAAATTTCATGTTTATGCATATTTAGGAGGTTGTTGTTAATGAGATAACCATGGTGGAAATGGTGGATTTTGGTTGAGAGTTAGTATTGTGATTTGAAAATGAAATAGCATGGTTTTGATCGCTAAAAACCCTTTGTTTGGATAGTTTGATTTGAAATTTCGGGGACAAAATTCTTCAAGGGGGGAAGGTTGTAGCGATTCTAGTTTTGCCACTTTGCTGAGTATGTCGATGATCGAGCTGCCCGGTCAGCTCACGAGGGTCCAGGAGGCAGCGCCCCTTGGCAGGTCCAGGGGCAGCGCCCTGGCGGGAATTGAGCTGCCCGGTCAGCTCACGGGGGTCCAGAGGGCAACGCCCCTTGGTGGGTAATAGGGCAGTGCCCTGGCGGGATTGAGGGGCAGTGCCCCCGAAGCAAAAATGCAAAATGCATTAGAAGTTGCTTGTCCGCTCGAGCGGCCGTTTGTGCGCTCGAGCGGAGAATGTTTGGTTTCAGAAGTTTGACCTGTCTACAAAAGTACTGGAAAAGTGTATTTGACGCTCGAGCCGGGCTTTCTATGCTCGAGCGGACCATGTTATATCAGTTCGTGAATCTGATATTTCAGATCACTTTTGTATATCTCTCTCTCTCTAAAAACCATTTCCTTCCCTTCTCTCTACATTTCCTTACGCCAAATTGGATCAAAACCTTGATTTCTCAAAATCCATTAGAGTTTTGCCATAAGTTCTTCATCAAAGTTGATTAACTTCTCGAGGGCTTCGTTGTGTGCGGTGAAAATCGAGTTTCGACACCGTTGATTTTGGGGGTTTCATCTCATTTCTTTTTCTTAGAGTTATATATATATATATATATTTGCAAGATCTCTATGATTTTCGAAATCATCTTTCGATAGTGTTGAAAATTGATTGTTATTTCAAGAAGTTGAGTGATTTTGAAAGTGGGTTTGTCTTGTTCTTTTAAAATGATCTTATGGGTTTTGATCTTCGTTGATTGAAAAAAAGATGATTTTGAAAAGTTTTCTTTCAAATGATTTGAGTTGTATAGTTTTGGTAAGAAAACCTAGAATTTGGGGATTTTTTTAAAAGAGACTAAAAATCCATGAATGATATTGTTGTATTTATTTTGTGTGTCAAAATAAATGGATGCTTGAAAAATTTCTTATTTATATTTATGTAAATGATGAATTTCAGGGAATATGAGAATTGTTGTTTATTTTGAAAATTATTGTTCAAAACGTTGAAATAGTCTTAAAATAACTAATTGTTGAGGATACTTGAGAAGAGGGAATTATGTTATTCCTTGAATGATGAATTGGAATAAAAGCATTTATGTTCATCTTGTGTTATTGGCATAACAATTCATTTGATTACATTAAACTTTGAAAGTTGATTTGAAAACTTGCATTGAGAAAAGAATATTGAGAAACAAGTTTTCATGAAATGGTTTTGAGTAAATACGTTGGTAAGTCTTGATAGGTGGTGTAGATGATATTAAATAAGTTGGCTTGAGAGTCCGGGGTGAAAGACCGAAAACCCGTGCGGATAGGTGTCGAGCCTTCCGGTTAATACCGGTAAATACCGGTAAAAATGACAATTTGGTAGTACTTGTATAGTCTACTTGCAGACACCGACCTAGGAATTACCAGAGTCGTATTTACCGCCCTTGAAATAAATTTGAACAATTGAAATTGCATGACATCATTGAGCATGATGGTTTTCAAAAGATGAGAATGTGATTTATCTTCAAAAAGGAGTATAGCATGGCATGTGCATTTCATCTCTTGAGACTTGTATAAAATGTATATACTTTGTTAAGGATTTTCTACTAGGCTTTATGCTCAGCCTACGGGATTTTTGTGCAGGAAAAGATGTGGTGATGCCACTTAACTAAAGGCGAGTAAATGTGTGTTGAGAGTACGAGACTCTCATTTTGCTGTGACTCTGTGTGTAAGCTAAGGGTTGTATGTGTGTGGGTTTGAATATCCGTTTTGTGTAACCAGGCTCAAGTCTTGGAAACTTGTAAATCCTTGGGGGTATTTATTTATTTATTTACTTCTTGTTGGATTAATGTATTGTTTCATGAAGAACTATTGTATCATGTAATGTAAGTTTGGAGATTTATATTCGGTTTTTCTTAAAAGAGCCATGATTGTTGTATTATCATTTGGGCTAAAAATTTGGGGCGTTACATGGTGGTTTTAGTTGAGCACAGAAAGAAGAACACAACAAATGAAGACGATGGATGAGGAAGAAGCAAACTTTGACTCCATAGCAAGGAATTAAAACTGAGATCGACTTAAACTATATGGATAGAGTTTATGAGTACTTTGTAAAGAACGTAGTGACTTTGCATGGTGTGCATGGTTCTTATATAGAACAATTTTACAATAAGAATTGCCAAAAAAATTAATTTTGGATTGGATCGACGACTGGACTTTCCATCTTTCCATTTGATGTTATACATAATCCAATTTTTTTATTAGATTTTCTTATGAATAGAATTTTCTCATCATCCATTAGATTTTTATTAGATTTTCTTGTAAGTAGAATTTTCTCATCAGTCATTAAATTCAATTTTTTTTTTATGTGGATATAATAAAATTTGGTAAAAAATATATAAAGAATTTTCCTAAAAAAATAAAGTACGTATCCACTGCAATGGATAAAGCTACGTCCATGCTCTTTGTTTGCCTAGTCAGATAATTTTTATATTTTTCAATGCTAAAACATGTTTTTGTGTAGTTTAAAAATAAAAATAAAAAGTATGGCTCGTTGCTGGTCCATAAATGGACTAGATGGTGCGATTTGTATTTTGTGGGCCCATTGTGGACCAATCTCGATTATTCTGAACGGTTCATCATGTAGGTCCCGTAGAGAAATTATACATGTAAAAAATTAAATTAATCGGACTTCAATATTTATGTAATAGGATCATAAAACCATGCAAAAAATTTAAAAAAAAAAAAATAGACCATTTATTTTCAAAATCAATATTTATGTAATAGGATCATTTATTTTTATTTTTTTTTGTGTACAATTTTGTCATTCGATTATATGGATATCAATATTTGATTAATTTGATTTTTTGCGTGGTTAATCTTCATGATAAGCCTTGCATAATGAACAATTTAAATTGTCAATATAAATCAAAAATAGGTCCCCAAAATGCAAATTGTAAAATGGACTAGAGCATGCCTTAAGAAAATGGTAAAAACATTTTTATTTTTTTAATTTAATGTGCATAAATTGTTGATTATAGTTTGTTCAGATTATGGAAATTCTTGGTCAGTTGACCATGTTAGGGTAGAGAATTTTGATTATTGAAATTGGATATATTTTGTATCAAACATTACTATTAAACTTTCTTTTTTCAGGCATATACATTACTATTAGATACAAAATGTATCCAACATTACTTATGTTTTTTAAGATTAGAACAAGTGCGGAGTATGAGTTGTAACTAGCCTACATTAAATTATCAAATTAAAAAAAAAATGTGAATTACATTAACCTCTTTGAAGTTAAGAAAAAATATCATCAACACTACAAGTTTAATGTAATTATATTATAGTCCAAGTTTTAATTCATATAATTTTTTGCCCACTTTTCATTAATTATTTTTTAGTCATATGAATAAAAAATGATATTGTCATATTTATCTTTATTATTTTTGTGTCTACACAACATTTGTATATCCTCATTTGCTTTAACCTTAGTAAAGAAGAGAACGGTGTAATTATGTTAATTTTATGAAATTTCTTTGTTTGGGTTCATTTTCAAAATTAGTTTATGAATTATTTTTTTTTAAAAAAAAATAGAAATTTATTTAACAAAAATAAACACAAAAAATATTTTTGAATTTAAAAAAATTATTTTTAATCTAAATAAAAATCATTTGAAAATTATGTTTTTTTTCTTGCTTTTTTTTCAATTTTTTACCAAATTAATTTTTAGTATTTTTGAAATTTTATGAGAAAACTCATTTCAAAAATCAAATCAAACATTGTGATGAATGTAATTTAACCTATAAATAATGACCAGTGTCTATTCACTTGCATATGTGTAAGAGTGCAATTTGCACGGACTCAACCCGAGCAATCTGAGTCTAGGCCAACCTTTTTTAGGGTTTAGACAAATTTAAAATGTGGGCTTGGACAAAAATTCAAATTAAGTTTGGGTGAGCTTGGATAAAGATACTGAACAACCCAAAACTTGAATTATATATATAAATAGATAAAAAAAAAAATATTAAAGATATATGCAAATTATTAATCATTGGATGATGTTAAAATAATTTAGATTATTAGATCATATTAAATATATATTATATATATACAAGTAACACAATACAAAACTTTTACCTTTTTTGTTTTTGACTTCAAAATTGTAAAGACCACTATAGCTTTACATTGGTTTCTTCAATTATTATTATCTCTCTCACATTATATAAATTATTTGTTTTGATATTATTAATGATTTTATAAAAAAAAATGTAAATATAGTCTAATTTTAACAAATTAATTAACTTATTGCTCACAAAAAAATAAAAATAAAAATTCAAACTTATATGCAATAAGGGCCTCACTCGGATCGGGTTTGGGCAAATAATCTCAGGTTATAATTTGAGTTTGGGTAGGTCTGAGTAGCTCTCAGCACAACTTGGGTTAAGCTTGGACGACCTCTCAACCTACTTGAAATCGCTCGAATTGCACCCCTATATATATGTGTATCGGTGCCCGTTATATATTACATGGGCCATTTTGTGCCCCATTCACATAATAGTTGAGCCAGAAATTTGGCTCAGGATGACAACATTTCAAGCCTTCGTTTGGTATGTAGGCTAATTTGGTTTTTTGCAAAAAACTCAAAAAGCTCAACCTAAACAAACTTTTTAACCCCAAACTAAAATAACCAAAAAAATCAAAAACTCAAATCACCGACCCACTTTCCAAACGAAACCTAAGTGGAATTCTTGGCAACCTAAAGAAGTTTGATCATCTTAGACCTGTCTGAAGAGCTACTGGCCTCTCCATTCACTGGAGTCATCTTAGCCTTGGTTTGTATTACAAACTAATCAGGTACTCCATGCACCCAAGAATAAACATAATGAAACTGACTCATGTTTAAGTTAGAAGGTTAAACTTAAACATTTGGTCTTTAGACAGTGTTGGGATTATGAATTTTTGTTAAAAAAAAAAAAGAGGACAGAAAATGTAGATGAAATTTAAATGGAATATAACCAAATGTAATTTACATTTTACACACTTTTTTTCTTTTCCATTTTAAATCCCTACCCAGATATCCAAATAGAGCAGTTTCCTCAAATTTTCCCTCCTCCAATCTTGCTCTCTTGAAGGCACCTATTTTTCTTCGCCTTTGACTAGTTATCCTCTTGTCCTCTCCAAGTTGATTCAGTAGTGTTTTGAAAAGTTGGTAAAAAATTAATTTTTTAACTTTTGGCAGCTTTTTGGCTTTTTATGTTAAAAAAATTGACTTTTTTTGTGTAAAAAGACTAAAAAGCACTAACTTTTTTGGAAATTCCCAAAACACCCATCAGTCTAGCACATTAACATTCATTTTATGGACTTTTGGAAAATAGCCTTTTCAGCTTTCCTTGGAACTGGAGCATCCCTTTCACAATCTCATAAATTTTATTTTCAAAAGCAACACAGTTTTAAGTTGAATGAAACTAGCAATCATGACATTTTCTCGTTAGGATCCTCTTGAGTGATCTCCCTAGAGTGATCTCCTACAGTAAATGAGATGGGCCCGACGGGTGTCCCACTAATGGAAACAAGGGTTGAGATCAATTCCTTACCAAAACGACGTCGTTTTGGTGAGGGAAATTAAAAATAAAAAAATAAAAAATAAATAAAAATAAAAAAAATCAAATTTATGGGTTTCATTTTCACTTAGTTCCTGGGGAGGGTTAAAGAGAGAGAAGGGACGAGAGCTTTGATTTTGTTTTGTTCTTTCCTTGTTCTTTCATGTCCTCTTGAAGATCTGTTCAAGTCAGCCATTGATGATGATGATGATGAAAACAGCTGTCACGACCCAAACCCGCCCCTACAGGTTTAGCGCCGTAACCGGCCAGTAACCCGTGGATTACCTACGGCCTCTGACGACATTAACAAATATTAAGGGGCTGCGGAAGCAAATACAGAAAATAAATAAGGTCCAACGAGCTGTGATGACGTACATGGGACAGAAGATTCAAAACTTATTTATATACATAGCATGCCAGTCAAAGTACACTAATATATACAGAATGTTAACATAAGTACGTTCCAAGATCTGACTTTACAAGACATAAACATAAACACTGACTAGCATGAAACAAAACAGCCTCAGCGTTAGACTTTGACCGGAACCTCCTCGGAAGGCACAACAGTTGGCTGACAAAAAGGGAACAGGTGGCCCTCAACTCTGGCCCTGGTCATGTGCCGGCTCACCTACATATATATAATAAACTGTGAGCGAAAGCCCAGTGAATAATAAACAGAGTAAAGAGGTTTCAATGAATGAGTCCATACAGATTTCAGAAATCAATTCACATTGTATTAAAATCATGCTTGATCAGATCGGAGTCATAGTTCAACATTTTCAAATTCATACTTGATCCAATCACATATAGACAGAAATCTTAAATCATGGTTACATTTACGTGATTCATCCATTAGCGTAATTAAACTGGACGCGCAATGCGTAAGGTTATGAATAACCTGCTTAGCTCCTGTGAAGGAGCCTCCGGATCCGGGTAACTGGACAGCTAAGCCCCCATGGCGGGCCTCCGGTACGGGCCATAGTGCACAAACTGGACGCATAAGCGTAGGTTACAACTAACTTTGTTCCACAAAGGAACCTTCCGCTACCGGGTCACGGCTGTAAATCTCACTTGGTACTAAGGATGTCACGAATACATGTTAGAACTTGGACAGTCATTCATTGTACATAACATATCTTTTCAGAAAACAAATATCATTTGTCACACAGAAAATACATACTGTTGAACATATCTTTACTAAGTTATTACTCACAGTGGGCGTTGAACCGATAAGTGGAGCCAAATGATCAAACAGACTGCGGCACACGACCTACATAACACATAGCGGATACACACTTGAAATACACATTTCTAATTGTATAAAGCTCACACCAATGATTCTAAGTGTGTACTTAATCCGCTTAGCCTTAGTATGGAGCCTTAAGCATGGCTTAGGAATGCCTAGGATGGAATAAGGATGCAAAAGAATGCCTTAGAAACATTTTCAGAAATTTCAGAAAAATAGAGTTCCGCTCGAGCGCATGTTTCCCCGCTCGAGCGGACATGCAAACAAAGGGACCCGCTCGAGCGTCAACTTCCCCGCTCAAGCGTGTCACACAATTCTCCGCTCGAGCGTACCTTCCTCCGCTCGAGCGGACTGATGAACAGTGCAAAGTACTGGATGCTCGATTTCTCCGCTCGAGCGCGCATAATCCGCTCGAGCGGACTGTAAAACAGGTCAAAGTGCTGGGAGCTTGATTTCCCCGCTCGAGCGGACCTCCCCCGAGCGGACGATCAAAATCTGGAAATTCCAGATTGCACCTCCAAGCTCAAACTCAAGTTCAAATGCATCAAAACCGATCCTCTTGGGCTAATTTCTGGAAAAACACTCGTAAACACATAGAATAACATGATTCAAAGCTCAATTTAAGAAACCAAAGCCCAAGAGTGTTTAATTTAAACCCAATTTGAAATCATTTTCATGAACAATACCCAAACATGCCATGCATGAACTTTAAACAACTTACAAGCTTCAAAACATGCTCTATTGAACTCGATACTTTGAAAACATGATGGTTTCATGAACCTTATGCAAAACATGGACATGCATGTGAGGAAAACATGACTTACAACCTCAAAACTCAACAATAACAACATGCATGCAACAATTAAGCTTCAATACAACATCACAAGCCATAAATTGGCTCTAGACTTCAACTTAGCCCTAAACCATGCAAGAATCAACATGAATGCACAATCAAGGAGATGAATTTCTACCTTAAGCCTTGAATTAGAGGTATAGGAGCTCAAACATGCAATTACTCTTCCAATTTCCAAGTCTCCAAGCAAATTTTGCAAGAAGAACTCAATCTCTCCCTCTCTAGCTCTCTTGGTCGGCTAAGGCTCTCAAGTGGCTGGTGAATGTTGTTTTGATCAAATGTATTAAGGCTCAAGAGGTGAGTAGGTAATGGCCACTAAGTGGTCTAATGGTAAATAAGTCAAACTTAGCATTAAATCATTATTTAATCTAATTTAATCGTACCAAATCACATTTTACTTAAATACACCATAAAATCACATAAATTAGGACGATTATGAAACACTAAACGATTTTGAATTCGGTCGCCGATAAGGCCTCCAATTTGCAGTCTAAAGTTTAAAACACGAACATATATTTTGACACTGGACAGATAATAACACATAACTCATGCAATGCACATGCACGTAAATTCCAGATTTCCTCTTAATAATTATTAGGCATAATTAAGTTCCAATTAGCGCTAATCAGGGTCGAGGTTATTACAACAGCCCTTGTTCAAGTCAGTCCCGTCGCCGGCATGGCTCCGCCGCTGACGCAAAGATCTGGAAGACCTTCTATCGCCGATCTCCACGTCCATTAATTGGATCTGCTGATTCTGTTGCTCATTTTGATTTTGATGATAATGATGATACAGATCTGAATCAATCTTTGGTGCTCACACTATACATATATGCATATAGAAATATATATTCTAGGTAACGAATACTTGTTCTTGACCGAGACTATGTTCAGCTTACGGTAATCAATGCACAACCGCAAGAAACCATCATTCTTCTTCGCAAAGAGAGTCAGTGCTTCCCAAGGTGAAGTATTAGGGCGTATAAAACCCTTGTCGAACAATTCTTAAAATTGCTCCTTCAAAACAAGCAACTCTGGTGGAGCGAATCGATAAGGGGACATGATGTCCTCGGCACTAGGTCTATAGAAAACTCGACCTCCCGATGAGGTGATAGTTTGGTAAGGTCCTCAAGAAAAACATCTAAATACTCACAAACCACCCTAGGAAATTCCCTTCGCACTTTACCGTTCCCATCATTCACCAAGGTTGCAAAAATTAGATTCCCCAAAAAGAACTATTATTTTGGAACGGAAAGAGTAATTAGAAACCTTAAGAAATGGGATGTAATTTCACAAAATATGAGAAAAGAATCTATATTTTAACAGTGGGATATAATTCCTCAAACAGGAATATTGATAGTGCTTTCAGTAATACAAGGCATCAATCGTTTGACCTTGCAACTAAAGCCCTAAAACTGTTTTTAAGTTGGTAAGAGCTTCCTGAGAATGCACTCTCTTTATTACTGCATTTCCATGCTCTAGAGAGAGATTCCACCACCAAGACTGATTAAAGCTCGCGATTTCTCGAAGAAAAAAAAAAAAAAATCTAGAAAAGAAAAACTAGTGTCCTCAATGATGGATGTGAGGCTTCTCCATACCCTGTACATTTTTCTGGTCTCCATGTTGGATAACATTCATCATTGTCACCTCCTAGACATTTGAAAACATATTTCAAACTCGTGCTTTTTCAAAATATATTGTCAAACCCATGCTTTTATGACTTGGATTTGAAATTATATTTTGAAAACCCGATTTTCATTCAGACAAAGGAAAGCAACAGCTGATAATGACCATAAAAAAGAAAGATTAAGACCACACAATCTAAACAGTGCAGCGAGGCAGAAAGACAACATAATACAAAACACCTAAAAGCATTTGTCCAAACCAGACCAACAATTAACCATCCATAACAGACAACTCAAATTCATCCTGAAATTGTATTTAGGTCTAATACAACTACAAAACCTAACTGAAACTAAGTAAAATCCTATTACACAAACACCAATTAAGCACCAAAATGAGAGCATATGTTGTTTTAACCACAATCCATCCACTCACCACACATCTCAACTCTTGGGTGAAGCTTTGGCAACCCCACCAGGCTGAACAGCCTGAGAAGTTGGTGCTCCATCAGCAGAATAAGCCGGTGGCTGAGAATAACCACCACCATAAGAGCTGTTGTAAGGCAGCTGCTGCTGCCCATACCCTGGTTGAGTCACTGGAGGTGCACCATAAGG
Source organism: Camellia japonica (assembly GCA_030407325.1). Taxonomy (NCBI): domain Eukaryota; kingdom Viridiplantae; phylum Streptophyta; class Magnoliopsida; order Ericales; family Theaceae; genus Camellia; species Camellia japonica. The sequence continues at coordinate 88,730,509 of JAPPVO010000017.1, read as the reverse complement.
TGGGGCGCCATACCCTGGTTGAGCTGCTGAAGCGCCATAACCAGAGGGCGTAGCCCGCTGGGCACCAGAATCTGGCTGAGCATAACCACCTGCTTGAGCGGCTGGTGGGGGCTGAGACTGAGGATATCCAGACTGAACATAGCCACCTTGGGCACCGGGTGACTGTTGGGGCTGCTGCCCATAAGCTGCCTGACCAGCTGGAGGTTTTTGAGCCTGAGGTGGACCATAGTTGGGCCCATATCCAGAAGCTGGTTGAGTCCCGTAACCAGACTGGGAAGTGGGGACTCCATAACCTGGCTGGGTAGATCCTTGAGTTGGATAACTAGCAGAGTTAGTGTTGGGCGGCTGAGTCGTGTTGTACCCTTGCTGTGACTGGACAGGTGGAGGGGCTTGGGTGGTATCAGCCTGAGCTCCTCCATAAGAAGGTGTTTGCCCCTCTGAGGTTGGGTTGGTCACATTACCATAACCAGGAGTCGAAGTATAACCTTGCTGTTGATCATACCCCTGAACAGGAGTTGACTGGGGCTGACCATACCCAGTTTGTGGAGCGGGTGCATATCCACCGTAGCCATCCTGAGTATAACCTTGTTGACTATAGCCAGAAGCTGGTGGCTGGCCATAACCATAACTGGTATTATCTGTAGGTGCTGCGCTCCCACCAGGGGCTTGCTGCTGCTGAGTCTGCTGGCTATAGTAATCGTAAGTGCCTCCCTGAGCCGTCTGCTGATTAGGTGCACCAGTTGTCTGGTCCCAACCAGTAGCATAACCACCCGATGCTGCTTGAGAAGCATAACCAGGGTATTGTGGCTGAGACATGTTGTACTGTGGGGTCGGGCTAGGATATGCTCCAGGCTGCATGTAACCATAACCAGATTGTTGCTGCATTGGAGGACCAGGAGGAGCCCAGCTAGTTGGTGGACGTGCTTGGTAACCTTGCTGAGAATATCCTCCAGTCATTGATGGATTTCTAAGTCAATTCTGCACAAAATCGTTATTTCATATGAACAATGTAAACCTGACACAATGTATGCCCAAAAATTTAGACAGGTGGAAAAATGGAATACGCATATTTATGGACAACAGGAAAGGAACATGCCTAGAAATTAACAAAAACAACACATATATGATAGATATTAATACCACAATTTAAGAATACACAATGCATAAGCATATTTGTATATCAAGAGGGGTTTGGGCGCCTACATACCGTATTGGTCGGTTGTAGTATCGAGTTACTCCCGCAGAAGCCCATCCTCTCCCTATTTGAAGTGAATGGGTACAAAAACAAATTGCAAAAACTATACAAGTTTTCACATAAAAGCACATATAACAAACCCCCCATTGCCAAGAAGAGGCAACAGGTTTCACAGTCAACTGCTATACCAAAGATATATCTAGCTGAACATCTAGTTGATGCATTGCACAAGGAACAGAAGCTCAATGTAATATGTAACTGATCCAACAAGTGAACAGAACTACTACCCAAAATAGTTAACTATTACCATCCTGTCATATATTTATCATCATATTAAACGATATCCCATAAACCAAAAATGTCCAATTATCTATTGGTTAGAACTAACACAATGTGAAGGAGCAGTTAACCAAATAGTGTAAAAACACCCTTTAAACTAAAAAAGTGAGTACATGGGAACATAAATATAAGCAGGAGCCAGACTACTTAACATATGTTCAAATGAAGAGCTTATTCATCCATCTTCGATATTTAAGGCATACCAGCTTTCTCAACTTCCTATCAAGTGCCCATCCACCAATTCTAAAGAGACATTTTCCAGATGATAAACAGTACAAGTCTACCACAAATGCACCATAAGAACACTTAACTTCCAAGCTAGACCAAGAATAGAAAAACACCAGGAAGCTGTTGTTTCACATGTTCATTGCAGGCTAAAATGTCAGATCTATCAATTGACAACTAGAAATATCAACTACCTGGGTGCCTGGGTAAAAAGAAAAGTTAGACATGTGTAAGCATCAAAATCTAAGTCCTTCCAACAGTTGACCTTCCAATAAAGACTGATATGAGCAAAATATATGAGGAAAGGATACAGAAATTACACCAAGTCCAAATTAAACTAACTGCAAATCTGATCACCAGATGAACAAATTCTCAGGAAGCAAACAAACAACAGTAATATAACTGTAAGCTTTCAAGCAGTTTAAAGTGTTTCACAGTGAAGGAAGCACTAAAAGATTATTCAAAGCATTAGACAAATTATACCAAAAGACAATAAGATTGATAAACTTTTCACCAAGTTCAACATTAAATCAAACTACATAAAAAATACCTAAATTGCTATAGGTACTTGCATGTATTTATTTTGAATATTTAAGCAGATATGGGAACTTAAATGTTCTAAAGACATATCTATGAAATGCACAGCAGTCTTAAATGAACACTGCACATAAATTATCCTGAAGGGCTCATGGTCCACTCTCAAAACAATCCAGTTGAACCTCCACATCAACCATAAGCCCCAAACTTCCCTCCATCAACTGGCATATTTTTATTAAAAAGAAGGTTTAGAACCATACCAGAACAATGCCGTGGAAACACCAACACTACTAAAGATTCCATGTTGGTGTACTCCAATAACCACTAACCCTACAATAGTTCCCAATAACAGTATCAGAAAAAGATACACATCAAAGAAGAACACGAGGCTATAACAATTGACTATCCCAAAAGTTATTCACTTGAAGATTCAACAGGAGGGCCATATAGATAAATTGATTCAGATGTATCCTCAATAATATTCACTTATACCCAATTGCCACGTCAGAAAATGATAATTTAAAACCTGCCTCATATATTAAATATATCCAATGATCAATATAGCACTTAAGGCACATCTGAAAGATCAATAATTATCACCATAATTTAAGTGTGACAATTCAAAACCAACTTTTGCTTCTGACATACTCCAAATTCTCATACACCAGCCAGTTATGTAAGATTTTATTGAAACCAACTGCAAATAGAAATGAACCTGTTGGCGACCAAGTGTAATGATCCTGCAGAGTCTACAGAGAGACACAACTCCAACCATCAAGAAGACATATAAGGATATTGAAATGCAAATTACCGTGCTACCAAGTCCTATTTCACAACTAGTAAGAAGCAGAATACTCAATTCATGAGTTATGGAGTCTCTCCCACCAAGAAATAATAATTAGCGGAGGCCCAATTCCTCCACCCAGTAGTCATTTTGACACAAGAAATAATTTTCAACCAACCCAGACATGCATATCTTTCAGCAATCTTCAGCATTTCACAAATGAAATACAGGGAAGAAAACCAATTGACAGCGATATATGCATATTTATATTTATATGCAACCACAAGGATTTGCAAAAATAACCGCTTAAGCTCTCTATGGAATTAAGCAGTCAAAATTAATAAGAAAAAAATGTCTACAGAAATCTGTTTCGATAAGGAATCAAGATGATGTCTACTTCACACGCAACAAAGATAGAAACAAAACACCACAAAATACACCACAAGATATATATCCCATACATTACTACTAGGTAGTGACTGCAAATACATGAAATAACAATTTCTAAGGAGTAAAAAATTATTATAGCTAGAATCTAATTCAATAACAAACACAAGCATTATATACCAAAGCTAGATGAAGAAATTGATGATAAAAAACACTAAATATAAAGAGGGAAACAAGAGTTTATGTATTAGAATAGGCATGCGCCTATTCCTTTAAAAAAGCCCACTGATAACAGCAATTAATAATAATTGTGCTTGGATTGGAGGATTTGAGAAGGAAGCGAAGGATACGGAGGGGAAGGGTAACATTGCTTTGTTTGGATGGTTTTTAAGGGGGAAGGAAAATATACAAAAGGGTTGAAAGGGGAAAGAGGGACTGCAATTTGAGCGCTTTACTTCCCCTCAAAAATTCAAAGGACACAGGGAAAGTGAAATGCTGGTTATTAATATACTTTTAAAACCAAATATACTCCTCATTTTTTTTAAATGCTACTAATTTGACTTCTGCTCCTCCCTTTCCTTTATAAGTATCATCTAACCAAACAAAAAGAAATATACCTCTCCTCCCATTCCCTTCACTCACCCTCCTGTGCATCCAAATGTAGCATATTCATGTAGAACAAAAATATTTAACATTCCCTTGGATTCTTATATATGAAAAGAAGAAAATCAAAAAACAGGAACCACACAAGCCAGAATCTATATGAAGGGGTTCCGGTGATTCGCCACAATATACTCTTTGGAGGTAAACCAGTGAAAAGAGTCACAGGTATAAAATAAAACACAATGCAAAAAAAAAAAAAAAAAACACCTGTAAGATCCCCCAAAAAAATAGGATAAACAAAGCTAATATCTGTAAAAAAAATATTATATATATATATAGATCATTATGGGGATCAGATAACTTAAAACAACCCCACCATATTGTACGGAGTAAGCACACAAGAGTATCCATTGCAAAAATAGTAATATGATGTAGAAACACAATACGAAAGAAGCCCCATGCTACAAACCTTAAAACAAATGACAAAAGACCAAGGTCATTAAGATCGGGATCCTACACAAAATCGTTTTGGGAGTCTGCTGGATCGGATTGTAAGATCGGATCGAGGATCGTAAGATCCTACTAAAATGATTAAAAAATGCAATAATTTTTATATGGCTAAGTAATACTATCAAAATGAATATAAAATCACTCAAAAAAAAAAAAAAAAGAAATATATTAAAGGTAGCATTCAAATATTTTTTCTCAAAAAAAGAAGTCAAAAACATAATTAAAAAAAATCACAGCACTTGCACACCATTGTCATTGTTTCTTAATGAAAAGAAGACAACCTAAAAAGGGTAGAACAAATAAAAACTAAAATAAGTCGTCGTAGTCGCCGAAATTATCATCATTGTTACAATCAACATTAGTCATATATATTTGAATATATATATATATATACTAAAAAAAAGTGATTAGAAAAAAAAAGTTTTTTGGTTTTCATTCACACAAATAAATATATATGTATATATATATAAATATTATATACATAATATATCAAACAGACGCAGAACTTGAAGGGAAGAAAAAGAAGTCGAAGGCAGAAGGAGGATTCGAAGCAGAGAAAAGCCGAAGAAGAAGAAGAAGACAGAAAAGGAAGATTCGAAGAAAAAGAAGAGCAGCGAAGAAGAAGACAGAAAAGGAGCATACCTGGTTAGTAGTTACACAAAATCTGAAGTTTGATGTCCAATGTCTCTTTCCCCAATTTCTCTTGCCTTAATCGCAGCTCAGAGGGTCATTTTTTGTCCTTCCTTTGTCCGATAAAGGGCTGTTTTGACTTAAAGGCAGCAAAAAAATCCCTATTAAACAGGATCGCATGGAATCGCGATCTTGTTATGATCCTACTGATCCCACCACGATCCTGACATGGGCCCGATCCAAAATACGAGTCGGATCGAATGGTATATTTGGGATCATAGGATCGTACGATCCTACGATCCAAATTGCGATCTTAACAACCTTGCCAAAGACAAACTATTATTATCTATACAAAAAGAAATAAAACCACCAAAAAGAACGTGGAAAGAAGGGGGAAAAGAAAGAGACAGAGACAGAGAGACAGAGAGAAAGAGAGAGAGAGAGAGAGAGAATTTCTTGGAACAACAATCGCCCAGGCTTCAATATAAACCTTTATACCCTGCCACAAATAGCATGTTGCATCTGCACAATATGAGGATTGATGACCATTTTAAAACGTGTAGCCACTTCTAAGATATCCCTCGAAGAAATTGATCAAAGATAAACTTTTGACTGGGAAATAATGGACACCAAGAGATAACTTCCGCAGGACATCATGTAACTAAATTCTTAAGAAAATTTGAAGACTAAACAGAAAATTATAGCATCACCAATCAAGGAAGCAGAGTGTTCAAAGGGCACACAAAATTAGAGCATACTGATGCAGAAAGAATCTAATTATATGCATCCTGAAACAACGTCCAAGCTTCCATTTCCTGTGTTCATATTAACAAATAGCAAAGATGGAATGCAGCAAAGCATAATGCGATGATATCTCAACAATCTAGTTTCCCTTTACAACTATAATTGACTACTTCAGTTGAAGTGCAGGCTCATGGTTGATTAGACCAAATCTGCAAGATTATACAACAATCAAGCATACCTCACTGGTAACTTCGGCCACCAACTGTTTTGCAGCCTCAATCTGTTCACTGGTCCCATCTATCTGTAATGTTCGCTCTGCTGAAGTGTCACCTGGGGGAAGGTGCAGAGGAATCACCTGCATGAAATTAATCAAACAGCATCATCAGAAACCATAATGAAATGTCAAATTACATATATTCAAAAACAAAACGTATAGACCACATTTTACAAGACAAGAGACAAACAAAAGTGTCATGAGACTAAAGAAACTAAATACACACTAAACGAACAAAAAGAAGCCTGACACAAAATGAAACCAAATCAACAATAACAGAGTTAAGCAAAGAAGGATATGGCCCATTCAACAGCGTACCTGAATACGAGCACCTGACCTGGCTTGCATATTTTTAATGGTCTCACCTCCTTTACCAATTACCAGACCAACCTGAAAACAGACAGGAATCAAAATATAGTCCATCCAGAGAGTTCCTTTGACAAAGACAATTAGCTAGATTACCATAAGAGGCTTTCATTTACCTTGTTGTTTGGGATTTTCATTACAAATTGCTCAGCACCTGGTAGTTGTCCAGTAACCCTCCGAGAAGCTAATCCAGAACCCCCTGCTTCGGCCTGTCTCAAACAAAAAAAAGAACAGCAATTTAACAGTTGAATTGATCACTTTACAGATGCATCACAACAGCAACAATTCATTGCCTATTTCTTCAAACACTAGATCTCTGATGAAAAATTCAATGCTGTAAGAAAAACAAGTAGACACAAGAAACAAGCAATTCCCTATTACATTAGAATTTACAACTGCACCACAGTACCTCAGAAAGAACATCATGTATCAATTGCTCAGCCTTCGCTATTTGATCTGGAGTACCCATAAGTTCAACCATCCGAGTTAGGGAATTTGGGTCTGCATCCATGTCCCTTGTGACTTGAATCTTAGCTCCAGATTGAAGCTGAAGATACTTTATGGTTTCTCCACCTTTCCCAATAATCACACCAACCCTGCCATTCGGAATATCAACCTTTTTGCTTGTTCCCGGGTACCCATATGAAACTGGAATCGATGCGTGAGTTACATTCGAAATCATAGGCTTCTGCACAGCATCTGCATTTAATCAAATCTCAGAAGGCTAAGTACATTGGTTAACTTAACTAATGGGCATCCAGAAACACAAGACAGCCATAAATCAAATAAAAACTGACTCAATACACAAAAACTAACCAATCAATCAACGAATAATCACTTAACTAGAACAATACAGAAAAGATTAGCATAAATTCTTTAAATAAAAAAAAAAAAGAGTAATTTTTATTTAAAAAATGAGTTGAATGGCTTATCTTTGATACTAATTTCATAATTAAAACAAAATGAAACAAAATAACCCCCAAAAAAAGTGATTTTGTAACGTCCAAATCAACCTAGTGGGCACACAGATGTACAAGAAACTCAAGAATCTATCACCAATGGAGATTAAGAAACTTCATATAGTCAAATCGAAAGCACAAAACAAACATCATTCAACTACAGAGAAAGGGGGACAAACCAGTAGAACCATAGCTGAAACCCTTACTATCGCTGGAATCAAATCCCGAACCATTCTCAACCCTAGGTCGCTTCGCTTCAGCGTTGTTGAAGAGACGCGCAGCAATCTCCTGCGCGCGCTGCTTCGCTAGCTGGATGTCATCAACAGGTGGAGGAACGCTGTTGTACGAAGGAGGCGCGTTTCCTGAATCCGGCGACTGAGACGCGATCGGAGCTGAGAAACCGGTGGTCCTCCGTGCGCCGCCGGAGGACGGCGGAGTCGTCTGGTCATCGTACTTGCGCTTTTTGGGGGTTGAGTCTGTACTAGATGAATACTGTACCTCATCGGCCATGGTTGTTCGAGTGATGGTCCGAAGCTCACCTTGAATCAAAAGAGAGAGAGAGAGAGAGAGAGAGAGTTGTGAAAACCCTAGATAAGAAGAGAAGCGTCGAGGGTTAGAAACTGGTGAGAGGGGTGGGTTTTACAGACGATGCGGACCCGACCCGTAAAATTTTTAAAAACTTTATTCCAACAAATTATTATTATTTTATTTTTTTAAGGCAGTGGCTTTTGTTTAAAAAAATTTATTCTAAGGTTATTTTAGAAAGATGGTTATAATTAACTTTTAGTTAATTTTTTTTTTTTTTGGAACAGTTTAATTAAAAATTGATTATAATTAGTTTTTTTTTTTTTGTAAGAGAGTGAAATGGGTTATAATCTGGACAGTAAATTATAACTCACTTCCCAAAAATCCCAAGTGAAAATATTTTAGGTAATGATTATGACATGTGATTGAGATGAGGTGATGTGATGTGATGTATTCCTTTATTCATTATTTTTTAGGGTTCCTATATTAATAGTCTTTATACTTTGGAACTTGTGTTACTTTAGTCCCTAACTTTTCAATTCTGACACATTTGATCCTAAATTTTGAATCTTGTTCCAAATAAGGACAATTGAAAATATTATTAAAATTTTTAAGGGTAAAATAGTCAATTTGATAAAATATAAACTAATATGACAAAAATAAATATTAAAAAAAAATTTAATTTTTTAAAAATTATTTTTATCTACTAATGATAAAATTATATAAAATTAATAAAAATTACATGATTAATTTTTTTAAATTAATTTTACATGATCATCATCCAAACATGTAATAAAAATTAATTTGGTAAAAAAAAAATATCTAAAAAATTTATCAATTTTACATAATTTTATTTCTAGTAGGTAGAAATAATTTTTAAAAATTCAAAAATATTTGTTTGACATTTATTTTTATCAAATTAGTTTATATTTTATCAAATTGATAATTTTACCCTTGAAAAATATAATTATATATTTAATTGTCCTTATTTAGAATAATATTCAAAATTTAGGGTCAAATGTGTCACAATTAAAAATTCAAAGGCTAAAATGACATAAGCCCAAACTATAGGGACTATTTATATAATTTATCCTATTTTTTATGTTATAAAAAGTAAGATAATAATTTTTTATATAGTTAAACATATATTATTTTATAATGAGCCTGAGTGATTTACCGAGTTTTACATTTACCACATAACAAATAATTACATATTTATTATATAAAATATTTTCTCTTTTTAATTGTTCTTATATTTTATAGGATGGTTTAGGGTGATGGAGAGAATAATATTGTGTGTGTTTAGTTTAGGAACCGTTTGGGAATATGGTTTTTAGTTATTTTAGTTACAAAAGACAAAATAAGTTATTTTAGTCACAACAAATAAATATCACATCTAACTCATAATCATTACACTCTTTTCTCACAAAAAAAAACCAAAAGTCAAAAAACTCTTCTCAAACCAAGTTTTTTAGCCCAGGCTAACATAGTCAAAAAAGCCAAAAAGTCAAAAAGTCAAAAAGCCAACCCACTTCTCAAACGAAGCCTTAAGCTTTTTTAGATTAAGTTTTTTGAAAATTAAGTTTTTATTTTTCCTTTTTTTTTTGTGAATATTTTTAAAATTTTAAGCATTTTTTTTACTTTTTTAGATGCATCTACTTAGATGTATCTAAAAAGTGAAAATTTGTGAAAAAAATTTAAAAATTAATAAATATATAAAATATTAAAAATATACTGAATTCTCGTATTTTTTTTTATATTTTTGGGTATTTAGTAATTTTTTAAAAGATTTTTTCACAAAAATTATACTTTTTATATGTATTTATGTTAAGTGTGTCTAAAAATTAAAAAAATTGCTTAAAATATTAAAAAAATCTATAAAAAAAAATGAAAAATAATAAAGTAGAATTTTCTGAAAAGTGTTTTTAGAAAATCAAAAACAAGCAAAGTGATTTTTTTTTCCAAATTTATTGCCTTTTATTTTTATTTTAATATATTTTTAGTTATGTATTTTAAAATTCTCGTGATAATAATAAAAAATGGTGATATTCTCGTGATAATAATAAAAAATGGTGATAATATTTAGCTTAACCAAACGTTAATGAAAATAATCATGTCAATAATAGCTTTTGAATACATTATTTGATTATTTTTTTTATATATATTTCACGTAAATGTAAGTATCGGTATTTTAAGAAAAATCATTATACCATATAAAAAGTGAGCATAGAAAGTATGGGATATAGACCATGTTTGGTAGAGTTATAAGAAAGTGATTATAGATTATAACTTAACAGATTATAATTTATAACAATGAATATAAGGTGTTAACCTATTTAGTGCAGTTATGAGATTATGAATTTAAGCAACAGAGTAGTGTTTGGTTAATAAGTCATAAAATAGCTTTTTACAGTATAATTGTCCTTTTTGCCCTTATATGATATAAAAATGATAATTTTGTCAATTTTTTTTTTCAATTTTAATTTTAAAAAATTATTTCATTAATAAAAATTAATATAATTACTATTAATTAGTATCAATTAATATAAAAATTGATACATTTGATAAAAATGTAATGGAAGTATTATTGTAACAATTTTTTTCCATTATAAATTAATTAGTATCAATTAATTGCTTAATTAGTATCAATTAATACTAAAATTATTAATTAGTATCAATTAATGGCCTAATTAGTCTCAATTAATACTAAAATTATTAATTAGTATCAATTAATATTAACAATTAATTTTTTTGTTCCTTATTTCTTTTTCTTTTTATCTTTTCTTCTCTTAATTTTTTTTTTCTTTTTCTTCATTTTATTTTATTTTCTTTAGTTTATAGTTTATTTTTTCAAATTAGAAGTGGTGCATGCATGGTGAGATTGATCATGATAAAATTTTGACAAATGCTGAAATACCAATTAAAATTTTCAAATTATATTCATTTTGGTTATAAATACATGAATATTAATTGATATTTTCTTAATTTATTAAAAATTGTTAAAAATACCAACTTATATTTTTTTTAATTTATTATTACAAAATTGTTACAAAATATACCAATTTATTAATATTTTTTAATTTAATTTAGTATCAATTAATATAAAATCTATTTCATTAATGGATTAAAATGCTTTATTATTATTATTATTATTATTAAAAAAACACTGAAAACCTAGCTCCAACGTCGGAGAGAGAGAAAGAGATCTGTCACGGCTAGGGTTCTAGCCAGCAGCCCCCATTATCAGATCGAGAGAGAGAGAGAACTAGCTCCGGTTCAGATCATCATCTGCGGCTCTATGGTTTCAAATCGTCATTAGCGGCTCTTGGGTTTCAGATCGATCGCGACGGTTAGGGTTTTGCCCCTTAGTTGTGATCGCGACGGCGGAAGTCGATCGAGAGAGAGAGAAAGAGAGAGAAAGCTAGAACATTTGCCAGAAACTTAAGACCTTCGCCAGAAATCGTCTCTATAGCGACCCCGGTCTTTTTTCCATTTGGTGGTTGTATCCGGACTTACGTTCCGTGGATTCTGTTGTTATATATTTGTTGTTGTCGTCCTTTAATTCCTTATGTTTGAGTTATAGGATGTATTGGGCAGGTTTGTTACAGGTTGGGAGTGTTTGGGAGCAAAAGGTTGCTGCCCAGAATTTTGGTCCTTCGCTCGAGCGAGCAGTTTTTCGCTCGAGCAAGCTCTTTGTTTTTGGTCCGTCGCTCGAGCCATGGTTTCTTCGCTCGAGCGAGAGATTGCGTCTAGGTATAAACCTGAGAGTTGTGTTTCTTGGCTCGAGCGAGATTTTCTTCGCTCGAGCGTGCGTCTGGTTGCGGACCTGAGGGTTTGAGTTGTTGGCTCGAGCGAGCTTTTCTTCACTCGAGCGAACTTCTGAGTTCTTGGCTCGAGCGAGGGTTTTCTGTGTCTGGTCGCTCGAGCGACCAAGTCTTCGCTCGAGCGAGCCTGTTTTATTTAAATAGGCAGCAGCGGTTTTTAAAACACTTTTTCATCCTCTTTTTTATTCCAGAACCCTAGGTCCGTGTTTTCTCTCCTCCACTCACCTTCTCTCTTAGGTTTGATCTACTTAGAGTGTATTTCTACCTAGGTCCTTTGTTAAAAAGATAGAGTGGGTCGAGGGTTTCGTTTTAATCTGAGCAATAGTGGATTTGGAGCACCTTGGGTTTCTGTCATCTTCTCCATTTGAGTTCTTCGCTTCGAGGTAGGGATACCCTACTCCATCCTATAGGCTTTGTCCTAAGTTTTAGTCATTTTGATATGTTGGTGTTGTTCGGAAATTTTGGGAAAAGCTAGGGTTTGATTTATAATTGAAAAATGGGGTTTTTCATCTATTAAACATCGTATGATTGAAAGTCATGAAAAATGACATTGATAGTATTAAATTGATAAAATTGAACCTTAGGGTTAATTTTGAGGAAAGTGAGAAAAGCCCTAACTGTTGTAATAAATTAATTTGCATAGTTAATTTAGAGAAAAATGTGGAATTAAGTTTAATTCTTGAAATTGGTGAATTATGAGATAAAAGGTGTAGTTGAATAGTTTAATCACTCACCTATGAAAATGTTGAGTTTACATTTGTAGATACATTTATTTCCTATTTAGAAATAACTGTTTTGAGCTATCGGTGGAGGATAGTCGTGATTGTTGTAGACATTGCATGTTGATTAGGGAAAACTGAAACTAATCACATTGAATGAGTCATTAAATATGACAGTTGAATTAATACAGCGAATCTGTGTATTGATTGAATATTGTGTATGACAAGTGTTTAATACATTGTATATGCATATTGTTTAGAAGGAGATAGGGGATGTACTCCATGGTTTGAAGGAAGATAGGGGATGGACTCTCAAACCTGTTTAGGAGGAGAAAGGGGATGGACTCCATTAGTACAGCAAATCTGTGTACTTATTGATGTATGGAAGTGTATTAGTACAGCATATATGTGTACTTATTGAATTATGGAAGTATTTTAGTGAGCCTGAGTCTCATTTTATAATGTGGCCAGGTTCTGAGCCATGTATGTATAAATGGAAAGTTGAATAAATAATGGGAAGTGAAACGTATCATGGACATAGTGGTCATGAAATTGTATTATGATAAAAGTGATTTATAAGTGTAACCATCTATTGAATGCTATTGCTTTAGTCAATTTCTATATTTGGTTTAGTATATTTCTACTGGGCTGTGGCTCATCCTATACGGGAACATCATTTTCAGGTCCAGGTGATATGCTACCTCCAAGGAATTAGCTTGGGAGGATTTGGAGTTGAAGACTCTTTCTTTTTAGTTAGCCAGTTTGTTATTTGATGTTACATGTAATTACAAGCCAAGGGCTTAACCTGTAGTTGAGTTAGTACTCATTTCTTTTATGTCCAAGTATTGGCTTGGAAAGATGTAAGCCCGTAGGGCATTTACTTTCGTTATTACATATAATGTTTTCTTTTAAGAATACTTTGATGAATGGAATAAGATTATGTTTTCTTAATCAATGCATGTTAACATTGGGTATATTATGGGTTTATTTTTGAGGGCGTTACAGCCTCTCTCTCTCTCTCTCTCTCAAAGTGAAGAGTGTGGTTTATATACGAGGTATTTGGTAATAATCGAATTTGAAGAGGGGCATTTAAGTAATTTTATCCCCCCCTTACTAGCTGCCTGCATAAGTTGAATTTCTTAAGCACCCCCAGAGCTGCTTTGGAAAATAAGCTAAAAATAACTTAACTTAAGCTCTAAGTTGTCTTGATAAGCTGTGCCAAACAGGGCTATAATGAGATGGCAATCTTATACATGACCTTTTTAGGTGGCAAGAAAGCACAAAAGGCAAAAGAAGAGATCGATTGGTAGAGTTATGTAGTTTTAGGCAACATGACAGCGCAATGGGCAAAAATAGAACTCAACTAGTTAAGCTACTAGCTCAGGGGAAGAATAACAACTTCGTTGAGGAAATATGGTCGAATAAAAATGACAATTTCTCCGAAGATAAGTGGTTGAGAGTAAGAGTAACACTGAGACAAATGATGGTCCGCAAAAGAAGAACAAATCTCAAGAACAAGGCCGGCCTTGGGCATAGGCCCACCAGGCCATGACCTAGGGCACCTCAAAATAAGCCCAGAAAATAGGTCCCTCTTATTATAGTTTAGTGTAATATATTAGATATGTTTTAATTCCAAAAAAAAAAAAAAAATTAAAGAATGTCCAAACTAACTTAAAGTAAATTAACCTATTAAAAAATTGAAAGGCCCATTCAAAAAAATTAGCATTGTTATCCATTGAATAGACCAAAAAAGGGATCCCCTCCTATCATAATTAGTATAATATAATATTTAGGTATGTTAAATATACAAAAAAAAAATTAAAATAAATTGATCCATTAAAAAATCGAAAAGCCCATTTAAAATAATTAGTATTGGTTATCAATTGAAAATGATTTTGTAAAAAAAACTAATTATGCAAGTATGATTTTGGATTTTATTTGCTTCTAAAAAATACAAAAAGAGCAAGGATCAAACGACACTTATTAGTTGTTGTAATGTAATACTAAGTATTTTTATGATTTGGACACAAATATTTTGTCTTTTACCTTCAAATTTTTTTTTTTTCATTCAATGAAAAAAAAATTATGAAGGGCCCAAAAATTTGTTAGTTAATTATCAGTTTTGGGCTCCAGAAATCTCATCGTCCCCTTATGAACAAAGCAGATTACTCATGATTATATATAAAAGATGTCAGTCTCATAAAGAAAATGTATAAAACATATCATACTTAATCATTGAAGTGCCTTGTGGCTACTCCCATGTGTATGTTAGCAAACAACTCTATAGTGACATTTTTTCCCCTTTTAAAAGGAATGAATATTCTGTATTTGTCAAGAACCTCGTGAAGACGAGGGTAGTATCAATGTAATTTACCCTATAGCAATAGGATGTTAAAATATGGTGGAGTTACTGGCAACGATTGTGTCTAACGAGAGTGATAGTATGAGATGACTAAATGCAAGTGATAACATTAGATACCAGTGGTAGTGGCGATTATAATTAGGGTCAGTTAAGATTTTGTTTAGTGGGACAAATTTGCAAAATAATTTTGCTATATAACTACGCTTATAAAAATGTAAATTTTCAAAAGTCAACGGGGGCAATTTCCCTTATCTCCCTACCCCTTGGTTACAATGGCAGTCGGAGTCACGGTAGTGGCTCAGCAGCAGCATCTGTAGAAATGGTAATGGTAGATGGTATGCGATGATGGGTGACAGTGGAATTGGTGCCAAGCATAGAGCTTGGATCTCTATCTGGAACCACCCTTGCCCACTTTATTACTACCAGATAGGTCTACCTGACCTGATCGGAAGGTGAAAAGGAATCTTGAAACATTGAGACATGAAAAATTCGGACAAAGAATTCATGCCTTGCCCGATATCACCTTTAACCAGCAGAAATTCTGAATCCTGTTGGAGAATTGCACCACATTTTGAGTCCACAGTCCACACCACAAATAGACCAAACACAACGCATTTGCATAATTGACGAGGCAATAACACAAACCTATTATGATATTTGGCTTGGCATTAGGGTTGAGAAATTCATAAAAAGGAAAGCTTCAGCTCCATGTTTCATCTTGAAATGTGCTAAATCACGCGGGCATGGACCACATTAAACATGCTTGGATCACATCTAGACAAATAGAAGCAAGGCAGGCATGCAATGACACGAAATGCACCTCATAGTAAAAAAAATATGCCTACTTATATTTCCAAACAAACCAGTTACAGCAAGACCCACACAAACAAGCGGATTTTCAGTCACAAAAGCCAAAATTCACAGGTTCCGGAAACAAGAAATTTAAGAGAAGATCTGTTTGGGATCCAAGTGACTGCCAAAAAACCCAGATTTCAACTTTTTTCCATCTATGCAACAGTGACTCAACCAACTAATAAAACCGGAACTACCCCAAATTGGAGGTTTAAAATATAAAAAAAAAAAAAACGACGTGTGAAACACAACAGATGTGTAAAAGTTTACATCAAATGCAATTATTCCTCGACTTTCCAAGTCAAGCCTAAAGCAATTGGCCCAAGCAGCACTGAAAATCATCCCTTACATATTCATATGAAATAACATTCACATACAAAGAGGTTAAAACAGGTCTCATCCTTTACATGGTTACTTTACCTAAGAAAAGCTAGCAGGGTCCGGTTTATTCTTCTTCCACAAGTATGCAAACAAAGCGGGCAGGGAATAAAGTAAAAATGTTCTCATTTAGTCCACCAATGAAGGAAATCCTTGCGCCTGTTGATCTTCTTCTGCAGCTGGAGGATTCCGTAAAGCAGGGCCTCAGCAGTAGGCGGGCAACCCGGAACATAAATGTCAACTGGGACAATCCTGTCACAACCACGAACAACAGAGTACGAGTAATGGTAATATCCACCACCATTTGCACAGCTTCCCATAGAGATGACCCACCTTGGCTCGGGCATTTGATCATAGACCCTGCAATTAGTTTTTAATATGAATGTTCATAAACAACTTACCCTCCAATTAGAATGATACTACATCTGATTGCAAGAAGTTGGAGGATTGAAGCGGATAAATAATATGGGGGAAACATCAAATCAATGGCAGAGTCGGACAAAAAATTCATTTTCATGGGATGCAAGCCGTGTTTGGTGTAAGCCATTTCTTGTGTTTGGTGCAAGTTTTTCAAGTGTCAGATTTACACCAAAAAATTATCATGTGCAGTGGAAATTTTTTAAGACTATGCAATAGTCCCGATAATATATTGCATTATATATATATATAAACTATAAAGCCACATCAAGCCAAGCTATTACCGAACCCAATTATCTTTTCCATACATGTTTTTGTTCCTCACAGCACTAAAAGTTTAAACAAAATTGACAAATGCCAAAGTTAAATTGACAATCTATTATCCAAAAGATCACTTCTGCCAAATGTAGCACACACAAGACTGATTCTTTTAAAAGGTTACTATCCCACAAGAGGGGGCACTTAAAGTGTCATCTCAGTTTTGGATAGGTTCATAATAGCACCTTCTGCTGGTTGTACAATTTAACAAAAATCAAGTAATCAACATCATGACAACAAATATTCCCCAAAAGGTTAATTTGAAGCGGAAATGACCTGATTTTGCATGGTTATAAAAGCAAGGCAGGATAGTGAACTTGGGAAAGGCTAGTAGGTCTCCAAGGCACTCTCCCTTCAATAGTTCTTCACTATTCAAGCCATGTTATCTCTTTCAGTTACCTATTATGTTCCCTTCATCTCTTTGAAAGAATTCAAGTGTACTGGAGGAGGAAGACTTCAAGCTTTAAGAACAATTTGTCTAGCTATTTCATTCTTGCTTGAAGGATTTTTAAGGTATGGGACTTAAATACTTTAGTATAGTGTGCTCATGATATATGGGTAGCATTTAAGGTTTTCAAAAGTTATAAAAGTGTTTTCCAAAGTTTACCTTGCATAACTCTTGTTATCATTTTCAAAGCATGATGATATTCTCATGAACTTACTTCAAGATTTGAAGTGTGATTTGTTTCTTTGAAACCCTCAACAAGTTTGTTTTAAATGCTAGTCCATTTTTTTCATATGTTGTATGCTCTCTTGAAAGTATGATAAAAATGTGATTTATGAATAAGGAAGTGGGGCTAAGACTTGGGAATCCTTAAAAAAAAAAGCCAAACCCTCACACTAGCCCCAAAAGGGCCTTACTCTTGGAGGAATGACAAAAACTTATAAAACTCACTAGGGTGACCAATGTGTAAGAGGCACCAAGTTTCTCCCTTTTATCCTAAGGTAAATTAATACACAATCACACTTGAGCAAAGAAATCCAAACCCACTCACAACCTCCAAAACCACATGTATTGACTTAATTCTTGATACATCACAAGAAGTAAGAATTTCAACCTTATTGAAAGATGAGTATGAAGACATGTGATAGAGGATATAAAAATACCATTGCTGAAGAAATCTATGAAATTACAATACTTGACAAAATTCCATAACGCAAATACATGATCAATGCAAATTTTCTAATTGGCTCAAAAACCCTCAATATCCAACAAAAATAAATTACAAAACCTTTAAATTACAGGCAGATGGTAAAGAGAAAATAAAACCAATCCAACAATTACAACGCCCCAAAATCGCACGTAGTCAGGGAGAAAATATATTCAGAACTGGCCGTTAACAAAGTCTAAGTACCTAAACATGTACATTTATCCTCTCCAATCCTCCATCAAATTCAAATTTGATGAAAAAATGGCTAAAGATGTGTTCCAACCATTTCATCAAATCTGTATCAAATCAATCGAGACAGAAATTTTTTCATCAAATCAATGATGAATTAAATCATTAACTAAATTTGATGAAATATCAAAAAGTGCAAGGATTGCAGATTGCTTCTTTCATTATAATAATAATAATAATAAAAAAAAAAGGTCGAAATTTTTTCAAAAATACTTGATAAAAAAATAGACAGCAAGGATTGGAGTGTTACACATCAATCAAATCATTCTTTTAACCAAATTTTCACTCAAATTCGATGAAAAAGAAAAAAGAAAAAGAGAGCAAGGATTGGAGGTGCTCTTAGGCAACCCTAAAAGCCCTAAGCAAAATTCAACCACCCCCAAGTCCCTAAATTATACACAATTCAAACATATATATACACAATCACGAATACGCATACATAGATAGGTTATGAAGAGAGAGAGAGAGAGAGAGAGAGAGAGAGAGAGAGTACTTGCGGAGAGCGGGGGCCATCTTATTGGTGAGAGTGCCAGCGACGATCATACAATCGGACTGCCTAGGGCTAGGCCTGAAGATGACGCCGAAGCGATCCAAGTCGTAGCGAGCAGCTCCGGTGTGCATCATTTCCACGGCGCAGCAAGCGAGGCCGAAGGTCATGGGCCAGATGGAGCCGCGGCGTGCCCAGTTCATCAGATCGTCCACCTTCGAGATCACAAACTCCGCCGCCTTCGACATCCCCGCCGGAGACGTCGTCGAAGGCGGCGACGGAGGGGCGTAGGGCGTGGGATGCGACGGCTGAGCCGCCAGCGACGGCAGGGTAGTGTGGATCGTCGCAGCCCTCTGTGATGCGATTCGAGGCGAGTTTCGAAGCAGAAGGGCCATGGCGATTAGCTGCACAGAGAGAGAGAGAGAGAGAGAGAGAGAGATTGAGATTTTCAGGTTGTTCGGCACAGATGCTTTGAGAACTATATCCTGTTCGGATCGTACAGTTAGTTCGTTTTATTATCATCCATTAGCGTTGATTTGGATGGTCTAAATAAGTGTATTTTTTATCTTTTTATAAAAAGATGTACAGAGAACAGCGATGTGATAAAAAAAAAATAGAAAGATAGATTATTTTTTAATTGTCAAACTTTCTAATTTTAGGGGGAATTTCAAGAAAAAAACATTTATAATGTATATATATAATTTGGATAAACTACACTTATCTCTCTAAAGTTTCAAATAATTACATATACATCTCCTATAGTTTCAACAATTATACTAACTTTCTTTACTTTTCAAAATAATATCAATATTCCGCCCTCTCGTTAAAAGGTACCAAATGATGTTAACTTATTTATTAAAATTATCATAGTATCTTTCAATCACATTGTGAAAGGACGAAAATCTTAATCTGCACATTTTTTATATTTCTTTTTTTAATTTGTTTTTTTTTTAAACACGTAATAGGCACAATTTCGTTAATTTTGATTGACCATTAATTAAATGACACAATTTTGATTGTTTATCATTATTTTTTGGTTTTTAAATTATTTTATTTACACTCATTATTTATAAAGAATAAAAATATATATATTATTATGGCCACAGCTTCTCTCCAGTCCAAATCTGAATTGGACGGTGCTGTCCGGCCTTTGGGAGCCCACTACGGGTCGTTTTTCGATAATCTAAACCGTTCAATGAGTAGAACTCGTCGAGTACTATATGCCTATAAAAAATCACGTTGATCGGATATCGATAGCTATATGATCAAATCAGTTTTTTATGAAAAAAAATGGACGGCGAAAAATAAACGGCTTACAAAAAACTGATTTGATCATATAACTATTGATATCCGATCAACGTGATTTTTTAAAGACATATAGTACTCGACGAGTTCTACATATTGAACGGTTTAGATTATCGAAACACGACCCGTAGTGGGCCCCCAAGGGCCGGACAGCACCGTCCAATCCAAATTTGGATTGGAGAGAAGCTGTGCCCTATTATTATAATTATCATTGTACATAAGTTGTTTCACAAGTTCCATTTCAATTATCAAAATCATTCCTTTTGTGAAGTTTTATTTAATAATTGTAACATTTTTCAATTTATCGTGTTTATCTCAAAAATAAATAAATAAATAAAATTGCAAGTATGTTTTTAAAAATAAACCATGGTAGTCCGTACAAGTTTGAATATGACAAGTTGATAACGGTCAAGTTCATATTCCAACTTGAGAGAAACCCAACCCTACCCTAATATTAAATTACTTGATTTTAAATTTTTTAAATTTATTTTTTACATTGTGTAATATATTGATAAATGTGTCACAACTATTTTATACTATATGTTTGATTCACTTGAATGAAATAGAATAAAGTGATCATTCTATCGTAATGTCTATTTTCACATTTGATTCACCAAAAAAATATAAATTGTATTTTAAATAAAATCATCATTAACTTTTGAAAAGAAAAATATTTAAAAGCACATTTTTATTTTGTTTTTGAGAATTTACATGAGTTGGGAATTAAAATGTTATCATTTGACTTTTGCATTTTTTTATATTATAAGAATATAATAATTTATTTTTTATTCACTGCAAGTAACGAATAAAGTGAATAAATAACCATTCAAATTGTGCCATTTAATTAGTAAATAATCAAAACTAACAAAATGTACTACTAAAGTTGTATCGTTTTTAACCACAACAGTCTCTACTGTGTGTATGACAAGATTAAAGTTTGTGGAAAAAAATATTCAATAAGTATGTTTGTATTTGCAAATGAAGAAATTTTGACGGTTTGGGAGTTTTGTTTGGGTAATTTTTAATTAATTTTGAGGGTTTGGGAATTTTTAGGGTTTTTCTATATTTTTAATCAAATATTGTTATTTATTGGATTGTTAAATATCATTACTTACTAGATTTGGAATATAGGGATTTTGGCTAGATTTTGTTGAATTATTTATTTAAGGTTTATTATATATTTTAATTTATTTAAGGTTTATTATATATTTTAATATTACAAAACTATTGGAATTTTTTATGGTGATCTTAATGAAATTTTACTGGTTTTTTTTTTTTTGCATGAACTTATTATCAATCATGGTAATTTTTAACTGAATTTTGTTGAATTATTTATTCATTTAGTGTTTTACTGGATGATGTGCAATATTACAACAGATATGCATGAAATTAAATATTATTTTATTACTGTTATAACCATGGCTTCATTCCTTTACTTTGATTTACTGTATATCCCAAAAAAAAAAAAAAAAAAATCACAAAAGTGACTATAATTTATAATGTATGAATTAAATTTATTTTATGCGTGACTTAACCATATCAAATCAAAATATACACCGTAAATTTAAATTTTATATACAATTAAAAAATTTTCTTTTAGTACAAAACAATTTTATTGCCAAATAGATCAAGAGCAATTCTTACAATGACAAATACTCATAATATTCAATCTAACGTTCAAATTCATTTAAAATATGATTTATACCATACAAAAGTGAAAAAAAAAAAAAACAAGAGAAAAGTGAATAAAATAAAAACTTTTTTTTCACTTTTTTTTCTTCTCCACAAATTCACCCTTATTTTTTTTTTAAATTCAAATAGAGTCTAAATTACCATGATATAATTATACCAAACTTGTACGTAGAACTTTGTATAATTTTTTAAACTTCAAAAAATATTAGTGTAGTTTATTTTTTTAATTTGAAATTTTAATTTGGATGGAATTAACCTTATGTCACTATTGATTATAATTACAACTCATACTCTACACATGTTCTAATCTTTAAAAAAAAAAAAAAAGAAAGAAAGAAATTATTACATATCTAACATGAAGGAAACTGCCAAATTTCAACTTCTATTGATAATTTCAATAATGCCTATTATTATAAAATAAAAAAAATAATACATATGACCAATAAAAGAAATTTCCATAGTAATGTTGAATACAACCCTATCAATAAAATCTATAAAAAAGTTTTATCCATACTGACGATAAAATAATATCAATAAAACCTATCAAATTCCACGTTTCTGCGTTTTTTTACTTTCTTAAACCATGCAAGGTGTTTTCAAACAATATAAGCTATAAAAATTAGGGAAAATCGGTCTAGGGTCCCTCTCCCACTTTTCGTAATGGAAGAGATCCACAAAATTATTTTTTGATGTCTAAGGTCCTAAACATATATCAGACAAATTTCAGTCAAACCCACCGCCATTCTTACCCACAACCACTGCCATTCTGAGCACCATTTCCATTCCTATTCCCACCACCGCTGCTTCGCTCCCAAACCACCGACACAGATTGAGGTTTACTGTCTCTACATTTATATCCCAAAGGCTGTCTCGAAATCGCAACGAAGCTGAAGACGAAGCCGGTGAGTCCGATCAGGAAACAGAGGATCACTCTTGCTCAAACACATCCAGACCCACGAACCCCCGTATGCTTCTTCTTCTTCTTCTTCAAATTGTTGTTGATGTTGTTGTTGATCATCAGTATCAGTATCTAGTTCTTCCGATTCGTCTTCTTCTCAATGCTCCAAATACCGATGGTATAGAGATTGAAGCAACCTACAACTAACTGAAGCGAAGAAACTTGAATCAACTGCTCACTACAATACTGATTTTGACAAAGATTAGAGTAGATACTGTTTTCTTCTAATAGCCATGGGTGTTGGGGCAGTGCATTTTCTTCATTCTCTCCCTGAGAAATGTTGTATCAGATACTGGATCTTTGAACCCTTTATACTTGTCCAGTTTGTGTTTATTTATTAGCTGGACTTGGGGGGAACAAAAGACATAAATAGTCTGTGAAGATGGGAGAAGCCTTTTTTGTTTTTTGCTTTTTGTTTTTTTCTTTGGAGAAATGAAATTTGAGATATTGAGTCCGATCAGTCCTTCACCAGAAGAACCTGAAACAAAGCAATTACTTTTTTCATAGCTAGCCTCTCTCATCTCTTTTTTTTCCTTGTCTTTTGTTCATCAATATCAGTTCTAGAGAAATTTAAAATTTTTCTGGAGATAAATTCAGAGCAGATTTTCTCTGATTCGTACCATTGATTTAAGCTCCAAAACCAAATCAACCCAGAGAAAATTCACAAACTGGTTCTTATATACACATCCAATCCAGAGAAAATTCAAATTTCTCTGGGTTCAATCCAGAGAAAATTCAGTCCAACAACTCAGAGAAAATTCAGTCCAACCAAACCAGAGAATTTTGTAACTTGTTGCTGAGAGCAGGCTACAGTTTTGTGAATTTTTGGTTTTCCAATTTAAATTCCTTTCCAGCATTCTCTTTCTCAGCTACCAAGGTAATAAAAGACATATTTTGCCTATTCTCCAAGAAAGGAGGTGTTTGTGTTTGGAACTTTGGATTAGTGATTAGCTTCTCAAATACTACCAGAAGCACATCTCACTCTACCGTAGGAAATTTACAGTGGAAAAAGTCCAGAGAAACACCTATTTCACGCTTTTTAATTCTTAGATCAGTTTTGATCGACCATTATTGGCTTGATTGACTCAACTTATCCATTATTATACTGGTTTTGTTTTTTATCCTCCCAAAATGGTCGTGTATCTTTTACATGGATTGGGTGATTTTCGGAAGAAAAGAATATTGGATTGCTAAAAATGAGAGAAATTAGGGGAAATGAGAAGAAAAGTAGAGAAACTCATTCAGAGAAATTTGGTCCAGAGAAATTTCTCTGGGCCAGAATTTCTCTGACCAATTTTCTCTGGACTGAAATTTCTCTGGACTAATTTTCTCTGGACTGAAATTTCTCTGGATCAAGGTTAAGGGACCTTAGACATTATGAAAATATTGTTGAGGGACTTTAGACATTATGAAAATATTTGGTGTCCTTTATGCTATAAAATCATAATACCAGGGACCTTAAAAAAAAACCCCTAAAAATTATATTTATATAATATATTATATTTATAATTATTATTGTATAATATAAACAAAAATATTGTAGTGTCTTTGAAGTTCAAAAGCTCAATATATATTTTTTAAATATATTTTCTTAATTTTATAACACTTGGAATACACGTCATTTTATGATTACTTAATAATTGCCAAAAATATATTACTAAAATAAGTATCATTTCCTCAAATTTTATAATGACTATATAAAGCGGACTTATTCGAGAAAACCGTGCAATATATAATGAAATTTCATGATGTTTACGTAAATTTAAGGAAAGTAATAGGTAGTGTTATTATATGGTTGAAACAAATATTGTAACATTACATAATATTAATGGCAGGATAATAAAAAAAAATTAAAGTGTAAGTTATATCAATAGTCTTTGTATTTTATATTTTTGGTCATTTTGGTTCATACACTTTTAATTGACTCAATTTTTGTCCAATTGATAACGCCATTAGTAAGGGTGCTCACGGTTCGGTTGGCGGTTTGGACTCGCCCGCATATGTGCGGTTTGGGAAAAATTGAACCTGCAACGGCCAGCAATGCGGGTTGCAGTTTGTGCAGATAGGGTTCGCGGATGTACAGGCGGTTGCGGGTAGTTTTTCGATTGGACTTTTTTCTTTAAAAATTTATTTTTGGACAATTTTCCCCCCCATTTTCTAAAATGCTCAACATTAATAATTACTGAATTAAAACTTCTAAAATTAAAAACACAACAAAATCAATTCCTAGCACAAACGAATTATTCAAAATCCTAAACTGTTAAATAAAATTATAAACTAACACAAGCAAAATTTTCAAAATCCTAAACTAAATTATCAAAATCATTCACTACCCAATAATATAATTAAAATAAAATCATTCAAAATTCAAAAATATTTAGGATAGGATGAATGAAATCAATGGTCTAAGTTTTTAAAAATAAAAATAAAGTAAAATAAAATAAAAGAGTCTAAGTGCGGGTGGGTTTTTGCAGGTGTAGGTAAAACTTGCAACCTTATCGAAACCTGCAATAATACCATATTCTAAACCACATCCGCCCGCATTGTGTCCGTGAAATCGCTCATTTGTATGCAGATCAGTTCGGGTTGGGCGCATTGTACGGTTCAGATAACCGTATGTCCAGTCCTAACCGTTAGTATTTTAATACTTAAACATAAATATAAATGCCCCCTTATATGTAGGAATTGATACATTATTTTCTTGAATTTACAAAAAAATTCTACATATGAAAGACATGGAATCCAATTATAAAAAAAATATATAAGTCCTAGTTTCTGAAAAGTTGAACTATTTAGTCCTAAAAGTTTTCTTATGCTCCATTTAGTCCCATTTGCACATCAATCTAATGTTCGAAACATTAATCTGATGTTTGAAACATTGTAATGGGACCTTTCAGTCTATAAGAAAACTTTTAGGACTAAACAGTGTATAAGTTATTAATTTGGGATTTATTGGTGCATCCCCCTTATTATATTTGTATTGTCTAATAATATTAAGGGGTACTTACCAATTAGTCCTATTAACTAGACTTATTTACCTACAGGTCCTAACTAATAAATTTAACATTATAAAAATAAGAGAGTGATAAATTTATCACTAAAATTTATTCATAAAAACAAAGAGACTGATAAATTTATCACTATAAATTTATTCATAAAAATAAAAGACTGATAAATTTATCTTTATCACTTAATAAATTTATCAAATAGGATTTAATGGGTAATAAGTCTCCAAAGTAGGACCTATTGGGTAATAAGTCTCCAAAGTAGGACCTATTGGTAGTTTACCCTAATATTAATTTCTTCTACAATTATTTTATTTAACTAAGCACCATCTAAAAGTGTAAAAATATATCAATGATCAAATATTCAAAGATTCAAATACTTTGAGTTTTTAGACTTTTAAACATAAATATTAAACATTAACAAAAAAAAAAAAAAAAAAAAAAAATAATGGTTCAAAAGGTAAAACTATTACAAAACCTAAAAACCCAAAAAAAAAAAAAAAAATCACAAAAAAAGAAAAAGAAAAATTACCACGTTCAAAGCAAGTGCACCACCACTAGTATGTATATAAGAGTGAAAAAATGAAATTGGATGATATTAGCATAACTTTAATCCATCTTTTAGTTGTATTGTATTAAGATTAGATTCATAGTCATTGAGATTTGTTTAGACCTTTTGACAATGTGTTAATCAGTTGATATCAGTCTTTTTGGCACAATAATTCCAAGAGTGTCCATGTCAATTTTTCAATGTAGGTGCCCAACATTTTCTTTGCACATATTGAACTTCATTTATTTAATTTATTTGTTTTAGTAGTTGCAGTCATCGATTGTTGTGAAGTGTAGCGAGTTCTCCACCTCTCTAGGTTTTTATTTTTCTCGTTTCATTCTCACAATAGATAGTTTTGTATTATTTGCTGTGAATTGATAAATTTTAAAACTGCAATGTAGATATTGATTCTTAAACATTCTTTCAGATCCTGTGCATATTCAAGCAAAGATGAACGCAAATTTTATTGAACACAACGTTCTCTCTTTATTATGATGTAAAACGAACTAAACTATTTGAGTTTGGCTTTAATATTTTGTTTTACATCTACTCATTACATAAATGTGTTATAATATTCAACATATTTTCGAGTTCATTAGGTTTCTAAACTAAACTTGAACAACATACTATGGCCCTGTTTGGTAGAGCTGTGGGAAAGTGCTTATACCTTATGCCTAAACAGCTTATAACTTATAACTATGAACATAAGCTGATTTCTGACTTATAAATTAAGCATCTCCAGCCCCACTCAAAGAATAAGCTGATTTCTGACTTCCAAAAAGCTATAAGCTATAAGTTATAAGCTAAACCAAACACATCAAAATAGCTTAAATTAAGCTGAAAGCTGAAATAAGCAACTTTTAAGCTGCACCAAACATGCACTATATTTAGTTCGATAATTTTTCATGCACTTAAAAAGCCAAGCTACCTGAGCTCTGTTTGTCATCTGGTCAATTTAAAACTCTTTTGGAATTGGTTTGAATGATAAACAAATCTATCTTAAACACAAATATTTTAAAGAAAAAAAAAATTTTGCAAATGATAAATTAGAAGCCCAAAAACATCTCAGAATATATAAATGGATGTTTTATTACTATAAATAAATAAAAAAAAACCACTAAACTGATCGATGTTAATTTGCCTACTTATCCATGATGATAACAATATATAATATAATATTAACACTTCATAACATCATAGTCAAGCTACTGAAGTAAACAGTTCACTTTAGGGTTATTGGATGTGTTAGATGTTCCATGGGCATTAATGCAAGTGGATTGAAGAATTGTTCCCGGCTTCATATCAGGCGCTGGCAATATGTTGATCTGATTCAATTCAATGTCGGTACAAGGTACGTTTTTACTGCAGCGGAGTTGGATTGCATCTATTGTATTAGTTGTTCCACGAAATCCAGTAAATGAAACATTGCTGATTTCTACTGCCGATGTCTGTCATCAAAGTTTTGTTAAACAAATATCAATTTCATCATTAGTAAATTAAAAAAAAAAAAAATTTGATAAACAACAACAACAACAAATGTACATAACGATATAAGGTATTGATAATAATGTATATACTAATCCAAGGTATATACTCTTACTTGATCTTTGCAAGTGTCGTGTGGACAATAATACTGGTCGATCAATATAGGGTTGCCCGTTTCAATAAGTATAATGTCAACAAAAGAAATTATCTTAGCATATCCGGACCCGCCCTAAAAAACACACAAAAAATAAACATATGAATTTGAGAAAAGGAATAGTGAACAAAATATATAATTAAGGCAAATAAAGTCAGATTAAATTAATTTCTAAACTTGGTTTGAGTTTCTTACTTGCCATGTCTTGATCCTTGCCCCATTTTGAGTTCCATTGAAGGTACAGTTCTTCACATGTAGTTCTTCCACTGTAGCTCTACTTCCATTTTTTCCCAAGCTTCCAATGCTAACAAACAAAAGAAAAGAAATATATATATATATATATTCAAAAAATAACTCGTTGGAACTTAAATTTATTATTCTTATGAAAATTTATGCATAATTGGAAGTAATTTTGTAAATAAAATTCATTTTAATGAGAATTTTGACCTTATTCCATGGCCTGGACCGCAATTTACGCCAGTAATGTTGATAAATTTGCAACCATTAATCATAGCAATGCAGTCATCACCTACAATTATTGAAAAAATTTTTTGGATAAAATTCATACAAGTAAATATGTACTAAGCAGCAAACATCAAATGAAGGAAAACTGCTAAAAAGGCCAAATAAAAAGTTTTTAAAAAATAAAATACCTGTTCCAATGTAAGAATCGTGAATCACAATACGGTTGGAATTGCTGATGTCAATGCCATCGGTGTTAGGGCTAGTTTCAGGTGCAGTTATATGAATGTTTGAGATGGTGACAACTGCGCAGTTGGTAATCGAAATGTGGTTATTTGCGCTATCGACATGCCTCAATCCACTTAGCTGAAGGTTGTTACACCGATTGAATGTCAAAGCCTGGCAATGAAAATTGTAATTGTTTGAGCTCAAACATCTTTAATTTAAGAACAATATGTGCTTCTAATACTTGCTTTTAACAATTTACTCTGATTTTTCAAGATATCCACCATGTAGTATTTTCTTAAACTCAAAGAGAATTTTTAATCTTGTTTAAAAAAAAAAAAAAAATATTGGGTTTAGGATCATAAAAAAAATTAACTTTTTTTTTTTATTTTAATAAGCATGCTTTGATGAGTATGAGCCAATAAACAATATAAATTGCTCGAGAGTAAAACTAGAAATTTTTACTTACAGCAGGCCTCGTCTTGCAATCTGTTCCCTGCAGATGAAAATTGAGAACATATGTAAGAAATTTTTCAAATGAGTAATGATGTACAAATAAAAATTCTATATAAAAATTTATACAAGAATGATACGGTAAAATTAAACATGAGATAATTATTGAAATATCGAGCATAATCCAAACAATTTTGAATGTTTTAGAACAAAGGAACGGGGATTTGAGACATATAGATAATCTCGTGCTATGCATAAGTTTAATTAGGATTAGATGAGATTAATAAGTAACACTCTATTTGGATTGAGGGTTTGGTGGGAAAAGAAAAGATTCAAAGAGGATGAGATTTTTTTATCACCCATTGTTTGTATGATTAATAAGGTGAGTAATTACAAGAAAGAAAGAAAATTGGTGAGAAAAACAAATAACTCCAAACGTAAGTCTTATTTTTCACCAAAAGTTGTAAGATTTATTGAAAAACTAAAATTACTCTTTACAAAAAAAATTATAATACCTAAACTAACACCCTAAACATAGAGGAAATTAAATTTAAAAAAAAAAAAAAAAAAACACATGTATCCTCCTCTTTTAATCATTGTCCATCCAAATAAAAAGTGAGAAATTGCAATAATTTTTTTTTTAAATTTTCTAACCAAGATGAAAAACTCCAATTATTATTATTATTATTATTTTATTTTATTTTATTTTATTTTATTTTATTTTTTCTCACATCCAAACAGAACCCACCGTTGGACAGGAATCCCACCAAGATTTTCCAGTGCCATCAATTTGTCCAGTTCCACTGACAATAAGCCCATCAATATTTGAGAAAACAAGCCAAGTATTGGAGTTAATATCACCAAAATTCATCATGTCTGGTGCTTTAATGTCACCCCAAACCTGTATTTCATCAATGAAAAAAAAGAAGAAAATTGCATTATAATCCAGCAAAATTGTTGGGTATTTTAAAGTTATTAAAAAAAAGAATATTAATGCAAAAATTACACAAGCACAATAAACGTGGAACTTGCTTGCAGTGTGTCTCTGTTTGGTTGCTATTAAAAAAAAAGTGTTTTTTTTTCGTCTATTTAAACCAAAAGGGAAATTTTTTTTTGCATGTTTGGGCAAGGAATCGTTACTAAAAAATATGCTAATTTAGATGACAAGATTAAAAAAAAAAAAAGAGTTAATTTTTTAACAAGACACACATTTGGCAAGTGCTTTAGACCACTAATTAGTGGTGGCTCTAATGATGTGGTAGTAGGTCTCACCCATTGCCTCAGTGTGTTTGTGCCTTTTTCTTTTTTTTTTTGAATTGCCACCTCACTAGTAATGGGATTAGTGATGGCAAATTAGTGGTCTATAGCAGTACTCTAAAGGTTATTTTTTATCTTTTACTTTTGGTAAAAATTTTGAAGTTATTATTATTATTATTAAAATTTCAAGTACTTTTAATTTTGAAAGATCTAAAAACTGTATTTTTTTTAAACACCAAAGACAATTCCAAACCCCACCCCAGCTTTTCAATATCAAAATGTAACGTTTTTACCAATAACTTTATCTTAAAAAATTATTAAAAAAAGAAAAAGAATAAAAATTATTAAAAACGTAATTGTTAAACCAGCCATGTGTCTCATCCTATGACTTTGTTTCCGTATTAGTACTACTGATTTAAAAATAAGGAAAAAAAAAATATCAAGAAAAAATTGCAATATAAAGTATACATACACAGATATATATATATATATATATATGTATTAAATATAAATAAAATGATTTAAAATATATTCGAAAAAAATAAAATGAAAATCATGAGTTTTAATAAATAAATACCTGGACATTGATGGAAGAGGACTTGCATGGACCTTCAAATCGGACCGGTTGCTTTACCAAGAATGTCTTGTTTCCAGGTATGATCATACTAGGACCGTTAGATGTTGATCCACAAGTTACACTCCATGCCTTCAAAAATGCCTTTTGTTTTTGGCAAATTAAAATAATTAAGACGTTACTAATCCATAAAATAGAATAAAAAATAAAAAAATATTTGAAAACCAACACCGCCAAAGCCAACTCTATGACCCCGGCACGTTCTATGTGGATAGAATTATTTTTTCCAAGCTAGATGATTTAAATCACTTAGAGTAGGCATATGGAACGGTGCAGCAAAGTTGTATTTTATAAAAACACACAATTCAAAATAGTTTTTTAAAATTTTGTCACATAATTTTGATTTTCAAAAATATTACCTGAATGAAATAAACATATCATCATAACTGCTAATCAGTTTTTATAATCAATTAATATTTTTCATTCAACGAACAATTCAAAAATTGAAATATATTGCACGCGTATAATATGTATACCACCAAATCCATCATCATCAGTCATGGTCATAAATAAAAGTTTATTTTTCTGATCAAAATCAAAAAAATTAATAATAATAAAACACTTACAAAGTGAGTCCATCTCATCTCTAGTATAAGCATTCTAAATTTGATTCTATGACATGATTAAAAAAAATAATAATAAATAAATAAAAATTCCTAATAAAATAGGACACTAAAAATTGTGTAAACATACCTATCAAAGTATTGTTAAGGTCGTAGAGTATTGTTAAGGTCGTATGTAATTATGCGGACGTTTGAGGATGAGTTATAAAATATCAAAAGTCACTTTTTTTATTTTATTTTAAATTTTGATGACCCGGGAACTCCCAAGGCCTAACCCATTTATGAACCAACCTTACAAGCCAACTCAGGGAAGGATGTCGAGGAACTCACTCTTTACCCCTCAATTTCAGTCAAGGACTATAAGCAAGTTGGTATAAGTTTCGAATCCGAAACTTTCGGTTACGCAAATCGTTATCTTACTAACTCATCTAATCCTTGGGTTAAAGTCACTTATTTTTTTATCATCAGTTAAAAAAAAAGTCAAATAATACATAAAGAAAATTCTCTCACAAAAAATGGTTTTTTGAAGGACTTCCCAAACCTCCTTTTTTAAAGTTTTTTAAAAAATCAAAAAATTACTAAAAATAACCAATGCCATATAGATTAAATTTGTGCCACTATTTTACATATATTGACTTCATGATATATATATTTTATAAAAAAATTTCTCACGTAGTAGAGTGCGGTTCCTCTGCATGGCATCACCATGCAAACTAATATAAGTGCATGCATGAATGAAATAGTGTACCTGGGAATCATCAGCAATTCCATCTCCGATAGCTCCAAAATTTAACACATTTATTAAACTTGTTGTTCTAGTCAATTTGAAGCCCATCAAACTTGTTCTTGTTAATTTGAAGTCCATCCAGTCATATGTGTATCCTAGCATAGCGACAATGCCTATGATAACAAAAATAGCACGACGAAAACCCTACATGTATGTAATACAACACAATAATTTAAATCAGTAACACATTAAGTACATAAAATTTTAAAAAAAATTTACTAGAAGCACATATTCAAAACACGTAACAATTTATAGAAAAAATATGTAAAACAGACATTTTGGTGAATCATTCGTTCTGAGCGAGGGAGAGAGAGGAGAGGAGTATCCATGTTGATTTGAAGAAAAAATAGAAAGACAAAGAGAGTGAAATATTGTATTGGACGATGAATGAATTCAAAGTATTTGTGTTGTAAATTGTGTAAAGATATGTGCCATAATGCAACTATATATAAGTTTCGAAGTGGAACAGTAAATGGAAATAATAATGTAATCGGTCCTACTTTCCAAAATCATGTTTAAACAGAATCTAGATAGAGTTTGTAATCGTGCTAAACTTACACATGTGCAATGCTATGATATTTAGAAAATTGTCAATGTTAATAATAATGTGAAAAAAATAAGAAAGTTTAATGTGTATTTGGTTTGGTTTGGTTGTGGTTTTTTTAAAAATAATTGTTCTTAAGTAGGATTGGGCTTTACCTAGAATGATTGTGGTTCTTATTTATTTATTTTTTTAGATGGTAGATTAATTGTGTATTTGTTTTGGTTTCTACAAGCTTGTTTCAGAATTTTTTTTAAAAAATTTAAAATTAATTTATTGAAATAAATTAAAAAAATAGAAAATATTTATCATTTTTATATAATTTTATCTTTTGAGAAGTTTGTAATAATTTTTTAAAATTTAAAAATATTTTTTTTATATTTATTTTAATCAAATTAGTTTTATGTTTTTAAAAAAATATATGATTTTTTTCTTCTTCTAAAAACCAAGCGTGGCCGCACATTTCTCTCCTTTTTTTTTTTTTTTTCCTCTACAAATTTATGATGCAAATACAGACTTGGTGATGTCAAAGCGATATCACATATATGTAAAATCAAGAATACTATATATATCCAAAAAAAAAAAAAAGAATCACAAAAGTGACTATAATTTATAATATATGAATTAGATTTATTTTATATGCGACTTAACCATATCAAATCAAAATATACACCATAAATTTAAATTTTATATACTTTTTAATTTTTTTTTTAGAACAAAACAATTTTATTGCCAAATAGATCAAGAGCAATTCTTACAATGAAAAATACTCACAATATTGTTCAAATTCATTTCAAATGTGAATTATACCATACAAAAATGAAAAAAAATCAAGAGAAAAGTGAATAAA
This sequence comes from Camellia japonica, assembly GCA_030407325.1. Classification (NCBI taxonomy): domain Eukaryota; kingdom Viridiplantae; phylum Streptophyta; class Magnoliopsida; order Ericales; family Theaceae; genus Camellia; species Camellia japonica. The sequence continues at coordinate 88,696,753 of JAPPVO010000017.1, read as the reverse complement.
ATAAAATTATTTTTTTCAAATTTTTTTATTCTCCACAAATTCCCCCTTAATTTTTTTTTTTTTGAAAAAATTCAAATAGAGCCTAAATTACCATAATATAATTATATCAAACTTGTAGAACTTTGTATAATTTTTTAAACTTCAAAAGATATTAGTGTAATTTATTTTTTTATTTTTTTAATTTGAAATTTTAATTTGGATGGAATTAACCTTACTTCACTATTGATTATAATTACAACTCATACTCTACACATGTTCTAATCTTTAAAAAAAAAATGAAAGAAATTACTATATATCTAACATGAGATTAAGGAAACTGCCACGTTTCAACTTCTATTAATAATTTCAATAATGCCTATTATTATAAAATAAAAAAATATAATATATGACCAAAAAAAGAAATTTCTATAATAATGTTGAATACAACAATATCAATAAAATCTATCAATAAAACCTATCAAATTCCACGTTTCAGCGTTTTTTTTACTTTATTAAACCATGCAAGTTGTTTTCAAACAATATTTATATAATATATTATATTTATAATTATTATTATTATATAATATAAACAAAAACGTTGTAGTATTTTGAGGTTCAAAAGCTCAAAATATATATTTTAAATATATTTTCTTAATTTTATAACACTTGAATACACATGTCTTTTTATGATTAGTCCAAAATATATTTAATAATTGCCAAAAATATATTACTAAAATCAGTATAATTTCCTTAAATTTTATAATGACTATATAAAGTGACTTATTGGAGAAAACCGTGCAATATATAAGGAAATTTTATGATGTTTACGTAAATTTAAGGAAATTTTAGTAATAGTTAGTGTTATTATATGGTTGAAGCAAATATTGTAACATTACATAATATTAATGGCAGGATAATAAAAAAAAATTAAAGTGTAAGTTGTACCAATAGTCTTTATATTTTATATCTTTTGTTATTTTGGTTCATATACTTTTAATTGACTCAATTTTTGTCCAATTGATAACGCCGTTAGTATTTTTGATTAAAAATTGATCACTAGATGAGTTGAAGTTTACTCACTGAGTTAAAAAAAAAAAACTTATAAGTTTGACCCTTAAAATCATGACACAAGCTACTTATGTTTGTATTTCTCATTAAAAAATGCTAATAGCTCTAAATTGAGACAAAATCATAAATTCATAGTCAAAATCGAGTCGATTGAAATTACAATAACTAAAATACAAGTACGGATGTAATTTGTCCTACTTTTAAGTATGATCCGTGAAAATAGTAAATTTATTTATTTTCAATTTTCAATTTTTTTGTTGTTATAAATTGGGATTTTTGTTGTTGTTTAATTTCAATATATATTTTTGATTCTTTGTTGAAAAACCATGTATATTTATGCTAGTATTATATATTTAATATTTAAACTATTATATAAGTAAAAATATTTTTTAGTCTTTAAGCCTCAAATTTTAAATCTATTTCCATAATTTTTTGAATTTAAAATTTATAAATTGGCACATTATCATTGGTTCTTTCATTTAATGTTTTAATTGAATCCTTACTTAATATGAAAAAACTTTTAAATTTATTAATTTATGAACTATTTATGGAATCTATAATAGATATATTCTATATGATAAGCTAGAATAGATATATTCTATAATATATCTATAATAGATAGAAGATTCTACTATAATCGAATAGATAGATATATTCTATTATAGATAAGAATATATCTATAATAGATATATTCTATATCTATATTTTTAATTTCACTTAGTCAAAATTTATAAGCTCCAATTAAATTACAACATTTTCAATTTCTATTATTAATATATGCAAACTATTTTTTTTTTATTATGTTTCATTTTTGTAATTTTAAAATATATATATTTTCAAGAAGTGCAACACATTATCTTATGACAATTAAAATTATTATTATTATTTTTTTTGTTTTAAACTTTGGTAACTCGAATTTTGTTTATTTGTTTGTTTGTTTTTGAGATACACTCAAACTTGAGCTTAAATAAATAAAATAGGATATATGTGTGTATATATATATATATATATAAAACATTTAGGAAAAAATATAATAAAAAAAAATGAGAGCTTGAGAATTATAATAAAATAAACTTCATTTTTTAATTTTATCAATTTAAACTATAATATTTTAATTTTTTTTTTAATCTAAACCACTAACTCATCCCTCATAAATAAAATTGATAAAAAAATTATTTTAATTATCAAACTCAATATATAAGTACTTATATAATATTTTAAAAAAATTTAAAATCATTGAGTTTAATAGCTTACTCGAACATTGGGCCTAACGATGGTGTAAAATATTATTTATTTAATCAAATTTTACTTAATAAAAATATGTAATTAGTTTAGATTAAAAATAAATTTAAATTAATAAAAGTAAAAATTTAAAATTTATTTTATTATAAAGTCAAACTTTGAAATTTTTAAAAATTTCTCTTAATATTTATTAGTTTTTTTTTTTTTTTTTTGAAGTTATTGCAAAGCAATTCTTTTGGAAAAGCAAAAATCATGGCGGGGCCAGACAAGAAAGAGCTTGTGTGGCTATAAACTGTTATAAGGATAATGTTAGAGATTTAAAAGTTATACAAAAAAAATTTAATTAATATTTTACTAAATATGAAATTTACATAAAACTTACATCACACTTATATGAAATATTTGATAAAAATTTTAATATAATTTTTAAATTTCTAATATTTTTCATATAGAAAAACGGACGATGACTGACCAAATCTTGGCCTTGTTTGGTATAGTTATTAAAACAGATTATAGATTATAACTTAATAAATTATAGATTATGACTTTAATTAAAAGCTGTTAATCTGTTTGGTGTACCTATTGGGTTATAGATTTAAATTGTTGAGTAGTGTTTATTAAATAAATAATGAAATAATTTTTTCAATCAATTTTAATTTTGTGTACATTTTTCATAAAAAATAACAATAATAAACGATAGTCTATTTAGGTCTTTTTCTATTTATAAAAAAATAAAAAAATCAAGAGTATATCTGTAAATTAATATATTCATAGTAGAAACTGATAATTAAAATAAGAGGTAAACAATTTTTCAGAATTAATTTTTTTTTATATTAAAATAATTTGTTAAAATTAAAAACTACTTGAAATAAATTTATCAAATAATCCAAAATAACTTTTTCAAAATTAGAAAAATGACTCAAAAAAAGTCCAAATAAACAGGCCTCGTCTGTAACGATGCCTTGTTGATTTTGACGCTGAAAGAGAGAGGAGAGAGAGAGAGGGAGAGAGACTCTTTCTGGCTTGGCTACCCATTTGGCCATTTGAAGCATTTGACCCCCCTACAATCCACTTACTCTCTTCTTGTTTAGCTTCGGGGAAATCAAGTTCTGGGCTTTGTTTTGATCTTCATAATCTCTAAATTAAGAACTGGGTTTTAGTTTTATGTGAAGAACTGAGGTTCACTTGAAATCTTGTTTCAGAAATGGACAAAAGAAAGAAAATAGTTTCTTATTTGAATAAAGGTGTAGAGATTTCGACCCAATTATTGGTGGAAAAGCCTCCTCTACTTTTCATACTTCCTCTGATATTAGTTGTTTGGGTTATTGAGAAATGGGTTTCTCTTTCTCCAATTGGGTTCCTCTTGTGGTCACTGTCTGGGCAACTATCCAGGTAATTTTTCTCTAATTTCCAATGCTTTTGTTAAACAGCTAGTTGTGTTGTATTCATTTCATGACATTATGATCTTCCCTCATTTTGATATTGTGAATTTGTCTGATTGTTGGTGTGTGGTAATTGGATTTACCATTCTTCTATTTTACACTGTTTTTTTTCTTCGTCTTCTTTTGATCGATTTGATTTTTGATTCAATACTCTTACAATTATGATCTGTTAACAAATATTAGGCCATTATGATGGCCACTTCAACTCCAAGTGTGATGTCTACTCTCTCTCTCTCTCTCTCTCTCTCTATCTCCTACTCCTCTTGCTTCCACATCTACGCTTCAATTATATGTGTGTATGTCTATGCTAAATCCCACATATTTTTAGTTTCCTTTCTTTCCTCATAATATTATGAATTTGGTACTCATGATTTTTTGAGTTTACATAGACTGGTCTGATTGTTGGTTTGAGCTTTTGGTCTTCTCTTTCCTCTTCTTTTTGATTGGTTTTATTTTGGGTAAATTACATTGACACCCCTTGAGATTTGATCCAATTACTATCCACCCTGACATTTTGAAAATTACATTCCCATCCTTGTGGTTAATAATCTCATTTCACAAACCACTGCTTATATAAAAGGTAACAAGTAGAGGAAATTACATTTTAAAAAAAAAAGTAAAGGAAAGGGGAAAAAAAGAGAAAGTAAAGCAAAGCAAAAAAAGAGACGGTGCATGAGTTCAATGTCATTCCGGCCTCGTTTGGGAACAGGCTAATTTAGTAACTTTTTGGCTATTTGGCTAAAATATGAGCTAAAAAAAACTAGTATGTTTGGGATGACTTTTTGGCTTTTTACGAAAAGATGTGCAAAAAGTAGAGAGAAAAGAGAATCTTTGACTTTTTGGTATGGGTTGTTGGCTTTTTGGCTAATTTAGTAACTTTTTGACTTTTTGGCTAAAAATGAGGGTTCCCAAACGAGGCCGATAATTACAATGACAAGGGGTTAGTGTAATTTCCCAAACGTCAGGGGTGATATGTATTAAATTCAAATCTCAGGAGGTGTAAGTGTAATTTACCCTTTTATTTTTGATTCAAAACCCTTGCAATTATAATCTCTTAATGAATATTAGGCCATTATGACGGGCACTCCAAGTTTGATGTCTGCTTTTTGTGTGTGTGTGTGTGTGTGTGTGTTTCCTGCTCCTCTCTCTTGCTTCCATAGCTACCTTTTAATTATCTTTATTTTGTTTTCTTTGTTTCCTCATGATTTGCCAAATTCAGTAATATTAGCTGATGTGTTGAAACTTATAAAAGTTATAGGCTAGTGCACATCCCATGTGCCACTGACCCCTAAAAGTTACTTTTCTGAGGTCTCGTTTGGGAACATGCTAATTTAGTAGTTTTTTGGCTATTTGGCTAAAATATGAGCTAAAAAAAATTAGTATGTTTAGGATGACTTTTTGGCTTTTTACAAAAAGATGTGCAAAAAGTAGAGAGAAAAGAGAATTTTTGACTTTTTTGGTAACTTTTTGACTTTTTGGCTAAACGAGCTGGTTTCCAAACGAGCCCTGATTCAGTTTCTTTTTGTAATTCTGAGGTAATTCTTGTCCATTGGAGCTCAATGTCTGCAAGGAGTCGCTCTGATTGAATTTTCACCTCTTTAACATTGTTTCTCTTTAATAAGGAGATTGTTTACACTTGTCCTAAAATTTGGTGCACTTTTCCAACTGAAGTTCTTTCAATGGAGAAATGGAGGTTACAATACAAGAGGCCATATTTTCATGTTAGAAAAACCACTCAAATCTACTATGCATGATAAGGATTACAAAGCTCAGAACTTCTCAACTCCACCCCCAACAATACTGTCTCCGTGCTCCATAGAAGGCCCATCACAGTAAAATAAAGTGTAAAGTAAAAATACAAGATACCTTACAACACAACTATTATATATTTGACATGTTTGACAGAAGCGTGTGTGCCAACTACTTTGTGGTGTTATAGAGCTCCACTAGATATAAGTTCAGCAATAGGTGCAGGCATTTAGTGAGGTTCAACAGCGTTATTGGAGATTCAGTGGATAGGGGGAAGCAGAAATCTTTTGCCTTGTAAAACTGAATACATTTGCAGACACAGAATTCATTGTATTGCTTGATTAAGCTAATCTTGCAAGTTTTTATTTCTGATTTCACAATTCTTATGCTATTGTAAAAACCACTGTACAATAGGTTTCCCATTACAGTATTCTATGACATTGTTTTTACTTGCTGCCTCTGAAGTGTAAATCACAGGCATGATTTCATTGGAGCAATTAGCTCGATGTAGTTCGTATATGGTTTAGCTAGGCTACTCAATCGCGAGGGCCCCTATGTGTACATACTGCATAGACGGGAGCACTATGTTGCATGATGAAAATGAAGATAAATTTTTATGGTCTTTTACACTGTGTTTAGTTGGGGGATTTAGGAAAGGATTTGGAAAGCGAAAGGGAAAAAGTAGGTGAAATGTAAATAAAATATACTCATATTTTACTTAGTTTCACACACCTTTTCCCTTTTTATTTTTCTTTCCCTTTCCAAATCCCTTCCTAAATCTTTCAATCAAACACAACGTTAATGTAATTAGTTCCTAAATCACCCAAAAAATGTGTTTTCTGAAAACATCGAGGGAATGCAAAAACAGAAGACAATGAGTAGCGAATTCCATACCCTAAATAGTATATACATAAAAGCCATAATTAAGTATTGGTCCAATCCATGTGGGTGGGCCGATGTGTCAGAAGAGTTGACAGGTGCTCTTTGTGTAGACCTAGCACTGACTTAATTCTCAAAGAGCACAGAATGCCCGTAATTCAAATCTGCATTTTTACGTTTTCAAAATTTTACCATTGGTGAGTCTGTTAGTTGGTGATTTCTTCTTTTCTTGTTTTGTTTTATTTTTTGTTTTTAATTAAAGCAACATCATCTGAGTCAATATTACAAGTTGAGCATGAATCTTACTACTGTTGTAAGAGATATGCCAACATCCAGGAACATGTCAGCCCTAATTCTTTCACTTTGAGACATGGAAGCTTACGTTTCCATGTTGAAATATGCTTTTTGCCTCACATGAATGCTTTTATTATGGGTCTTAATGTTGGAATAGGTCCGGAACATTCTTTCTTAGCCATTTTTGCAATATTTGGGAGCTATCTTGCAGAGCTTTTGAATATTAATTACTTGAATCCAAACCAGTAAGCTGATTTTTTGAGGTTCTTGTTCTTGCTTCGCTTGTGACATTGGAATCAATCCTATAACGGAGTTTCTTGAAAATTGTTTGAAACTAAATAATTCATGTGCCTATGATAGAGTTTATTTATTTGTTTCTTTTTATATCTGTTGCTTTCCTCTTTTCCAGATGATCTGGATATCATTGAATGAAAGGATAGGATTGTTATGGTAGATATTTAAATGCACTGACATAAAATTTCATTCTTTTCATCTGCAGTATAGTAGTTATCAACAACAAACCCATGTAGAGGATTTGAATAGAAAATGGAAGCAAGTCATACTATACACGTCGGTGGGTTTTCTTTTCTTCAATCACATTTCAATTGTGCTTCATCAAATTGATTTGCATCCTTTTGCATGTTTAAACAGCCAGGAACACCATTGGAGCACTGTGAGTGGCTGAACAAGTTATTAATTGAAATTTGGCCAAACTACATTCACCCAAAGCTTTCCATGAGGTTCTCATCTATTGTCGAGGTGGTTGTATTGTCCTTTTTTCAATTGAAATTGATGAGTATTTTCAATGTGCAGTTTTAATTCATGCAGAAATCACTTACGGGAAGAGAGTTATGGATGAGACAAAGAGAGGTGGTTTTATAACCATCTCCATCTACTCTTGGTTGTAATGACTTATACATCAAATCACTTTTTAGTTCCAGAATACCCCTAGCTAGTTACAAATCCCTTGGTATTTGTCAGTTTATTTTCATTTTGTGCCATGTCTGTCCCACAGTGGTGTTCAACATACTGGATAATAATATCATTTTAGGATCCAATTAGGAAATAACATAATTGTTTTTTTATAGCATTAATATCGTTTCTTGTAAAATTGTTTTCCTTTTATTGGGACTGGATCATTGAAGACACTAAATGCAAGTCTACATTCTTTTTTCATTGTCATCTTCAATGTTCTATAAGAAGTTTATGAGTGTGATATACTTGATTTTTTCCCCATGCAGCAATGATAAATTATCCCTTTGTCCATTGTTTAATTTGTATTGGATAAGAAAATATATGAATGTAGGATTACAACTATATTTATTTTCTTTTTCAATCTTATCCTCCATCAATGTTTCTTCACAATTTTTACTTTATCAAAATTTCTTCATAAATTTGGTTTTGAAAAAAGCAAAATAAAAAGGTCATGTTTGGTTTGTTTTTTAATTATTTTTTAAAAGAAATATATATATATATATATAAACTAATTTGGTAAAATAAATATCAAAAAAATATTTTTAAATTTTTAAAAATTATTTTAAGCCTTCCAAAATATAAATTTATATAGAAGTAATAAGTGTTTTAATTTTTAGTCAAGGCTAAAAGAGTCTTTTTATTTTGTTTTCAAGCTCAGAATATATAATCTCACCCTTACCCCATTACTAATAATCTTACAAATTTTTTAGATTAATTATCCATTAGAATAATAATTTTGAAACAAAATTTCAAAACAAACTTAGGATTATTGGGCTTACAGATTAATAATTTCAATTTTATACTCTAATCTTATCAATCAAACATGCTAGGTAGGTCTCACATTCAATTGCAGACAAAACCCAAAGGATGATTTAGTGAACTAATTATGTGCAGCAATGCGCATAAAACAAATACAGAGCGAAGTGAATTGCTTGTGTAAAGTAGTCCAAATTTTCATAACAGCTAGGAAGATGAAGAACAGATGAATAGATCGCAGGTGATAAAGTTGTAGTGATACAACTAAGAAAGTGTGCATCAACAAGTTTCCATTGAAGATATTCAGAATTTGTGATTTCTGAACCAGAATTATCTTCAATGTTCATCGACGGACATGGTATAGTACCATCAACAAAGCCAAGAAGACTAGTTGCAATGCCAGTGAGAATATTCTGCACTTGATTTTTCCATATTAGGAAATTTGATGCATCAAGTTTAATGGTGACAAATGAACAGTAAAGAGAGATTCAGAGGTAGGGAAGTAGAAGCTTTTTTTTTTGGGTGAATAGTAGAAGCCATGAGAGAAGACAACAAAGAACTTGGAGTAGAAGAAGCCATAGATCATCTCGTAAGAGTATGATGCTCTGATACCGTGAAGAAATTCATGAACAATATTCAGCTTTTCATTATTCAGAAGATGATACAAATGATGTCATATAGTATCTATATATACAGATGAATATACAAGCACATGAGCTCTAGTTAGTTGTAACAGAATTGCTGAGTTGGCCATATCTTCTTGAAGCTATAGGTGATACAGTTGGAGCTGAATCAGTTACAACTGAATCAGTTGTAAGTGAAGGTGCTACTGCTGTTATATCAGTATCTTCAACAGCATTCTAAATTTGATTCTATGACATGGTTACAAAACAAAAAGAAAAAAAAAAAAAATAAAAATTCCTAATAAAATAGGACGCTAAAAATTGTGTGAACATACCTATCAGAGTATTGTTAGTGTCATATGTAATTGAATTGTTAAGGTCATATGTAATTATGCGGATGTTTGGGGATGAGTTATAAAATGTCAAAAAGTCACTTCTTTTTTTCTTTTATAATTTTGATGACCCGTGAACTCCCAAGGCCTAGCCCATCCATTTATGAACCGACCTTACAAGCCAACTCGAGGGAGGATGTTGAGGAACCCACCCTTCATCCCTCAATTTCAGTCAAGGACTATAAGAAAGTTGGTATAAGATTCTAATCCGAAACTTTCGGTCACGCAAACCATTATCTTACTAACTCATCTAATCCTTGGGTTAAAGCCACTTATTTTTTTATCACCAGTTACAAAAAATGTCAAATAATACATAAAAAAAATTCTCTCACAAAAAATGGTTTTTTGAACGACTTCCCAAACCCCTTTTTTAAAGCTTTTTAAAAAGTCAAAAAATTTAAAAATTACTAAAAATAACCAATGCCATATAGATTAAATCTGTGCCATTATTTTACATATATTGACTTCATGATATATATATTTTATAAAACAACTAAACTGATCGAGGTTAATCTGCCTACTTATCCATGATGATAACAATCTATACTATAATATTAACACTTCATAACATCATAGTCAAGCTACTGAAGTAAACAGTTCACTTTAGGGTTATTGGATGTGTTAGATGTTCCATGGGCATTAATGCAAGTGGATTGAAGAATTGTTCCCGGCTTCATATCAGGCGCTGGCATTATGTTGATCCGATTCAATTCAATGTTGGTGCAAGGTACGTTTTTACTGCAGCTGAGTTGGATTGCATCTATTGTATTAGTTGTTCCACGAAATCCACTAAATGAAACATTGTTGATTCCTACTGCCGATGTCTGTCATCAAAGTTTTGTTAAACAAATATCAATTTCATCATTAGTAAATTAAAAAAAAAAAATGATAAACAACAACAACAACAAATGTACATAACGATATAAGGTATTGATAATAATGTATATACTAATCCAAGGTATATACTCTTACTTGATCTTTGCAAGTGTCGTGTGGACAATAATACTGGTCGATCAATATAGGGTTGCGCGTTTCAATAAGTATAATGTCCACAAAAGAAATTATCTTAGCATATCCGGACCCGCCCTAAAAAATACACAAAAAATAAACATATGAATTTGAGAAAAGGAATAGTGAACAAAATATATAATTAAGGCAAATAAATTCGGATTAAATTAATTTCTAAACTTGGTTTGAGTTTCTTACTTGCCATGTCTTGATCCTTGCCCCATTTTGAGTTCCATTGAAGGTACAGTTCTTCACATGTAGTTCTTCCACTGTAGCTCTACTTCCATTTTTTCCCAAGCTTCCAATGCTAACAAACAAAAGAAAAGAAATATATATATATTTTTTCAAAAAATAACTCGTTGGAACTTAAATTTATTATTCTTATGAAAGTTTATGCATAATTTTTTTGTAAAATTATGTAGTGGAAGCAATTTTGTAAATAAAATTCATTTTAATGAGAATTTTGACCTTATTCCATGGCCTGGACCGCAATTTACGCCAGTAATGTTGATAAATTTGCAGCCATTAATCATAGCAATGCAGTCATCACCTACAATTATTGCAAATTTTTTTTGATAAAATTCATACAAGTAAATATGTACTAAGCAACAAACATCAAATGAAGGAAAACTGCTAAAAAGACCAAATAAAAAGTTTTTAAAAAATAAAATACCTGTTCCAATGTAAGAATCGTGAATCACAATACGGTTGGAATTGCTGATGTCAATACCATCGGTGTTAGGGCTAGTTTCAGGTGCAGTTATATGAATGTTTGAGATGGTGACAACTGCGCAGTTTTTAATCGAAATGTGGTTATTTGCGCTATCGACATGCCTCAATCCACTTAGCTGAAGGTTGTTACACCGATTGAATGTCAAAGCCTGGCAATGAAAATTGTAATTGTTTGAGCTCAAACATCTTTAATTTAAGAACAATATGTGCTTCTAATACTTGCTTATAACAATTTACTCTGATTTTTCAAGATACCCACCGTGTAGTATTTTCTTAAACTCAAAGAGAATTTTTAATCTTGTTTCAAAAAAAAAAATATTGGGTTTAGGATCATAAAAAAAATTAACTTTTTTTTATTTTATAATAAGCATGCTTTGATGAGTATGAGCCAATAAACAATATAAATTGCCCGAGAGTAAAAATAGAAATTTTTACTTACAGCAGGCCTCGTCTTGCAATCTGTTCCCTGCAGATGAAAATTGAGAACATATGTAAGAAAATTTTCAAATAAGTAATGATGTACAAATAAAAATTATATATAAAAATTTATACAAGAATGATACGGTAAAATTAAACGTGAGATAATTATTGAAATATCGAGCATAATCCAAACAATTTTGAATGTTTTTGAACAAAGGAACAGGGATTTGAGACATAGATATTCTCGTGCTATGCATAAGTTTAATTAGGATTAGATGAGATTAATAAGTAACACTCTCTTTGGATTGAGGGTTTGGTGGGAAAAGAAGAGATTCAAAGAGAATGAGATTTTTTATCACCCCTTGTTTTGTTTGTATGATTAATAAGGTGAGTAATTACAAGAAAGAAAGAAAATTGGTGAGAAAAACAAATAACTCCAACGTAAGGTCTTATTTTTCACCAAAAGTTGTAAGATTTATTGAAAAACTAAAATTACTCTTTACAAAAAAAATTATAATACCTAAACTAACACCCTAAACATAGAGGAAATTAAAATTTAAAAAAAAAAAAAAAACACATGTATCCTCCTCTTTTAATCATTGTCCATCCAAATAAAAAGTGAGAAATTGCAATAATATATATATATATATTTATTTTCTAACCAAAATGAAAAACTCCTATTATTATTATTATTATTATTATTTTTTCTCTCATCCAAACATAACCCACCGTTGGACAGGAATCCCACCAAGATTTTCCAGTGCCGTCAATTTGTCCAGTTCCACTCACAATAAGCCCATCAACATTTGAGAAAACAAGCCAAGTATGAGAGTTAATATCACCAAAATTCATCATGTCTGGTGCTTTAATGTTGCCCCAAACCTGTATTTCATCAATGAAAAAAAAGAAGAAAATTGCATTATAATCACAGCAAAATTGTTGGGTATTTTAAAGTTATTAAAAAAAGAGAGAATATTAATGCAAAAATAAATCACGCAAACACAATAAATGTGGAACTTGCTTGCAGTGTGTCTCTGTTTGGTTACTATTAAAAAAAAAAAAAAAAAATCGTCTATTTAAACCAAAGGGGAAAAAAAAAATTGCATGTTTCGCCAAGAAATCGTTACTAAAAAATATATGCTAATTTAAATGACAAGATTAAAAAAAAAAAAAAGAGTTGCTTTTTTAACAAGGCACATCATCTTTGGCAAGTGCTTAAAGGTTATTTTTTATCTTTTAGTTTTGGTAAAAATTTTAAAGTTATTATTATTATTATTATTTAAATTTCAAGTACTTTTAATTTTGAAAGATCTAAAAACTGTATTTTTTTTAAACACCAAAGCCAATTCCAAACCCCAGCCCAGCTTTTATCAAAATGTAACGTTTTTACCAATAACTTTATCTTAAAAAATTATTAAAAAAAAGGAAAAAGAATAAAATTATTAAAAACGTAATTGTTAAACCAGCCATGTGCCTCATCCTATGACTTGTTTCCGTATTAGTACTACTGATTTAAAAATACGGAAAAAAAAAATATCAAGAAAAAATTGCAATATAAAGTGTACACACACATATATATATAAATGTATTAAATATAAATAAAATGATTTAAAATATATTTGAAAAAAATAAAATGAAAATAATGAGTTTTAATAAATAAATACCTGGACATTGATGGAAGAGGACTTGCACGGGCCTTCAAATTGAACCGGTTGCTTCACCAAGAATGTCTTGTTTCCAGGTATGATCATAGTAGGACCGTTCAATGTTGATCCACAAGTTGCACTCCATGCCTTCAAAAATGCCTTTTGTTTTTGGCAAATTAAAATAATTAAGATGTTACTAATCCATAAACTAGAATAAAAAATAAAAAATATTTGAAAACCAACACCACCGAAGCCAACTCTATGACCCAGGCACGTTCTATGTGGATAGAATTATTTTTTCCAAGCTAGATGATTTAAATCACTTAGAGTACGCATATGGAACGTTATAGCATAGTTGTATTTTATAAAACACACAATTCAAAACAATTTTTTAAAATTTTGTCACATAATTTTGATTTTCAAAAATATTACCTGAATGAAATAAACATATCATAACCGCTAATAAGTTTTTATAACCAATTAATTTTTTTCATTCAACCAACAATTCAAAAATTGAAATATATTGCACGCGTATAATATGTATACCACTAAATCCATATGAAACCACCATCATCAGTCATGGTCATAAATAAAAGTTTTATTTTTCTGATCAAAATCAAAAAAATTAATAATAATAAAACACTTACAAAGTGAGTCCATCTCATCTCTAGTACTATAAGCATTCTAAATTTGATTCTATGACATGATTAATAAATAAATAAATAATTAAAAATTCCTAATAAAATAGGACGCTAAAAATTGTGTAAACATACCTATCAGAGTATTGTTAAGGTCATATGTAATTATTTGGACGTTTGGGGATGAGTTATAAAATGTCAAAAAATCACTTTTTTTATTTTAAATTTTGATGACCCGGGAACTCCCAAGGCCTAGCCCATTTATGAACCGACCTTACAAGCCAACTCAATAGAGGATGTCGAGGAACTCACCCTTCACCCCTCAATTTCAGTCAAGGACTATAAGAAAGTTGGTATAAGTTTCGAATCCAGAACTTTTAGTCATGCAAACCGATATCTTACTAACTCATCTAATCCTTGGGTTAAAGTCACTTATTTTTTTATCATAAGTTAAAAAAAAGTCAAATAATACATAAAGAAAATTCTCTCACAAAAAATGGTTTTTTGAACGACTTTCCAAACCTCTTTTTTAAAGCTTTTTAAAAAGTCGAAAAATTTAAAAATTACTAAAAATAACCAATGCCGTATAGATTAAATTTGTGCTATTATTTTACATATATTGACTTCATGATATATATATATTTTATAAAAAAATTCCTCAAGTAGTAGAGTGTGATTCCTCTGCATGGCATCACCATGCAAACTAATGTAAGGGCATGCATGAATGAAATAGTGTACCTGGGAATCATCAGCACTTCCATCTCCGATAGCTCCAAAATTTAACACATTTATTAAACTTCTTGTTCTAGCTCCAAAATTTAACACATTTATTAAACTTGTTGTTCTAGTCAATTTGAAACCCATCCAGCCATATGTGTATCCTAGCATAGCGACAATGCCCATGATAACAAAAATAGCACGGCGAAAACCCTACATGTATGTAATACAAAAATTTAAATCAATAACACATTAAGTATATAGAATTTAAAAAAAAAATTACTAGAAGCACATATTCAAAACACGTAACAATTTATAGAAAAAATATGTAAAACAGATATTTTGGTGAACCATTCGTTCTGAGCGAGGGAGAGAGTGGAGAGGAATATCCATGTTGATTTGAAGAAAAAATAGAGAGAGAAAGAGAGTGAAATATTGTATTGGATGATGAATGAATTCAAAGTATTTGTGTTGTAAATTGTGTAAAGATATGTGCCATAATGCAAGTATATATAAGCTTGGAAGTGGAAGAATAAAATGGAAATTATACTTTCCAAAATCATGTTTAAACAGAATCTAGATAGAGTTTGTAATCGTACTAATCTTACACGTGTGCAATGCTATGGTATTTAGAAAATTGTCAAGGTTAATAACAATGTTAAAAAAATAAGAAAGTGCCTTTTCATAATTACCGAACCCTCTTCGACGGGTAAATATCATGCTCAATGGTATCCACACACAAAGTTACTATTGCATTATCATGTTGTACACTGTGTTTCGATTTTTTTTTTTTCAAAAAAAAAAAAAGAAAAGAAAATTCTATGAACTAAGAAATTTTGTCTTAAAATTAACCCAACAAGAGATGTATGGTATAAATTTAAAGTACGCAGGATTGGGCTTTATCTAAAATGATTGTGGTTCTTATTATTATTATTATTTTTTTTAGATGGTAGATTAACTGTGTATTTGGTTTGGTTTCTACAAACTTGTTTCATAGTTTTTTTTAAAAAAAAATTAAAATTAATTTACTTAAATAAATAAAAAAATAAAAAATATTTATCATTTTTATATAATTTTATCTTTTGGAAAGTTTGCAATAATTTTTTAAAATTTAAAAATATTTTTTTATATTTGTTTTAATCAAATTAGTTTTATGTTTTTAAAAAAAATATACGATTTTTTTTCTTCTAAAAACCAAGCGTGGCCACACATTTCTCTCCTCTTTTTCTTCTTCTTTTTCTTTTTTTTCTCTACAATTTTATCATTCAAATATAGTCTTGGTGATGTCAAAGCGATATCACAAATATGTAAAATCAAGAATACTGTATATCCAAAAAAAAGAATCACAAAAGTGACTATAATTTATAATGTATGAATTAGATTTATTTTATGTGCGACTTAACCATATCAAATCAAAATATACATGGTAAATTTAAATTTTTATACATTTAAATTTTTTTTTTTAAGTACAAAACAATTTTATTGCCAAATAGATCAAGAGCAATTCTTACAATGACAAATACTCATAATATTTTCAATCTAACGTTCAAATTCATTTAAAATGTGAATTATAGCATACAAAAGTGAGAAAAAAAAAATCAAGAGAAAAGTGAATAAAATAAAAGTATTTTTTCCACTTTTTTTTCTTGTCCAGAATTCACCCTTATTTTTAAAAAAAAATTCAAATAGAGCCTAAATTACCATAATATAATTATATCAAACTTGTAGAACTTTGTATAATTTTTTAAACTTCAAAAGATATTAGTGTAGTTTATTTTTTTATTTTTTTTATTTGAAATTTTAATTTGGATGGAATTAACCTTACGTCACTATTGATTATAATTACAACTCATACTCTACACATGTTCTAATCTTTAAAAAAAAAAAAAGAAAAAAAAGAAAGAAATTATTACATATCTAACATGAGATTAAGGAAACTGCCACATTTCAACTTCTATTGATAATTTCAACCATGCCTAGTATTATAAAATAAAAAAAATAATATATATGACCAATAAAAGAAATTTCCATAATAATGTTGAATACAAGCATATCAATAAAATCTATAAAAAAAGTTTTATCCATACTGACGATAAAATAATATCAATAAAACCTATCAAATTCCACGTTTCTGCGTTTTTTTACTTTCTTAAACCATGCAAGGTGTTTTCAAATAATATAAGCTATACAAATTATATTTATAATTATTATTATATAATATAAGCAAAAATATTATAGTATCTTTGAGGTTCAAAACCTCAATATATATATTTTTAAATATATTTTCTTAATTTTATAAGACTTGGAATACACATGTCATTTTATGATTAGTCCAAAATATATTTAATAATTTCAAAAAATATATTACTAAAATAAGTATCATTTCCTTAAGCCTTCGTTTGGGAAGTGGGTTGGCTTTTTGGCTTTTTGGCTTTTTTGGCTATATGAGCCTGGGCTCAAAAACCTGGTTTGGGAAAAACTTTTTCGCTTTTTTGGCTTTTTGGCTTTTTGGTGAGGTGTCATCCTGTTAAATTACCAAACTGCCCTTTTTTGCTTTTGTTTTGTTTTGTTTTTTTTTTTCTGTTTATTAGTGGTTTGGATTTCCCATATTTTGCTTTATTTATTTATTTATTTATTTTAATTTTGGGTTTGGATGTGGCGTTTTTTGCTTATTTTTTTTTTAAATTTTTTTTTTGTATTTTTTGATTTGGCCAATTTTGTTAAATTTATTTTTTTATTTTTTTATTTTGGGTTTTATTTTATTTTGGTAAAATATTTATTTATTTTTTTATTTTGGGCTTGGATTTGGTGTATTTTGTTGAAATTTTATTATTTTATTATTTTGGGTTATTTTGGTAAAATAATTTATTTATTTCTTTTTTTTTTTTGGATTTGGCGTATTTTGTTGAAATTTTATTATTTTATTATTTTGGGTTTATTTTGGCTTATTTTGGTAAAATAATTTATTTATTTATTTTTTTTTTGGATTTGGCGTATTTTGTTGAAATTTTATTATTTTATTATTTTGGGTTTTATTTTGGCTTATTTTGGTAAAATAATTTTTCTATTTATTTTTTTTTGGATTTGGCGTATTTTGTTGAAATTTTATTATTTTATTATTTTGGGTTTTATTTTGGCTTATTTTGGTAAAATAATTTTTTTATTTAATTTTTTTACTTAACTTTTTTTTTTAAATTTATGTTTTTGTTTATTTTATTTTTTTATACTTTAATTAGTTCTTGTTCTTTAATTTTATTTTAAGTATTAAAATAATGTAAATAATCTACATAATTTAATAAACAAAAATTTAAAATAAATATTAAAAAAATTATTAATTCACGTTTTTACGGTTTTGTCGTTTTTATGGTTTTGTCTTTTTTTTATTTAAAAATATTTTTTTTGTAATTTTTTTTATTAATTACGTTTTTACGGTTTTGTCGTTTTTTTTTATTAATTTACGCATTTTGGTCGTTTTTGTCGTTTTTTATTTGTAACATGTTTAATTTACGTTTTTGTTGTTTTTATTAATTTAAAATGTTATGATTTTTTTTATTTGTAAATTATTTTAAAATGTAATTAATTTACGTTTTTTGTATTTTAAATAATTTAATTTTAATTTTATTTTAAATATTTAATTTTATTTTTATTTTAATTTGCGTTTTAATTTTATTTTACTTTTAATCTTATTTTAAGTATTTAAATAATGTAAATAATCTAAAAAATTTAATAAGTAAAAAATTAAAATAAATATTCAAAAAATTTAAATCGTAAAATTTTTAATAATTTAAAAATTCAAAAAATTATTTTAACAAAAAAATTTAAATATTCAATTAATTTAAGTTATTAAAAATGTTAATATTTTAAATTTAAAAACAACTCTACACTCAAATCGTTACCAAATACATAAAATAAAACGCAAGTAATAATTTATGAGTATTGCTACAGGGCCCGAAAAATTTTCGAGCCAAACGGCTCGAATTTCAGGCGGTTGGAGGAAGAAGAAGGAAAGGAGGAAGAAGAAGAAGGAGAGGAGGAGCAGAACTGAAGGGGGCCCTAAAAATGGGGTTGGAGGCGGGGGCGGAGGCGGCGGCGTGCGGAGGCGGACGAGCGACGAGCTGCAGAGCGGAAGCGGGCGGAGGCAGAGGCGGAGGCGGAGGCGGCGATGCGACGGCCGACGAGCTGCGACGATCGGCCGACGAGCTCGGCCGACGAGCTCCGACGCCAACGACGACCTGCTTCTCTCTCTCTCTCGCCTGTGTTCTCTCTCTCTCTCGCCTGAGTTCTTCTTCTCAACGAAGAAGAAGAAAGAAAAGGAGAAAAGAAAGAAAAAAAAAATAAAAAAACAAAACCCCAAAACGACGTCATTTTGGGGTTTTGAGCCAGTTCGAGCCTCAAGTTTCGGGCCCTCAAACATTTTCCATAATTTATTTTTAAAACACATAACTAAACACATAACTTGAAACCAAATTTTAATTTTTTTTTTTTTTTTTTTTTTTGTACTTTTTGTGTGATAGGACGCATGTCCTTTGTGATAGGGGTAGTATCGTCAATTTCACTTGTGCAGTGTTGTTTTGGATTTCCTGTACATGTTTTGTCTTGATTTGGCTCAATAAGCCATTTTTGGCATTTTGTGGCTCTTTGAGCTCGGGAGCCCTTCCCAAACGACTCCTAAATTTTATAATGACTTATTCGAGAAAACCGTGCAATATATAATGAAATTTTATGATGTCTACGTAAATTTAAGGAAATTTTAGTAATAGGCAGTGTTATTATATGGTTGAAACAAATATTGTAACATTACATAATATTATTGGCAGGATAATAAAAAAAAATTAAAGTGTAAGTTATTGGAAAATATACAAATTATCTGACTAGGCAAACAGAGAGCATGGACATAGCTTTATCCATTGCATTGGATACGTTTTTTTTTTTTTGTAGAAAAATTCTTTATAGATTTCTTACCAAATTTTATTATATCCAGATAAAAAACAAATAAATGAATCTAATGAATGATGAGAAAATTCTACTCACAAGAAAATCTAATAAAAATCTAATGGATGATGAGAAAATTCTATTCATAAGAAAATCTAATAAAAAAATCTGATTATGTATAACATCAAATGGAAAGATGGAAAGTCCAGTCGTCGATCCAATCCAAAATTAAATTTTTTGGCAATTCTTACTGTAAAATTTTTTCAATCAACTTTTATTTTATTTTTATTCACTAATTGTCTACATTTCTCATAAATAATAATAATAATAATAATAATAATAATAATAATAATAATAATAATCTATAGTCTATTTGAATATTTTTCTATTTTTAGAAAAATAAAAAATAAAAAATAAAAAAATTTAAGAGTATAACCGTAAATTAATATGTCCACAGTAAAAACTGATAATCAAAAATAAAGATGAGCAACTTCTTAGAATCAATTTTTTTAAGTTAAGATAAATTATTAAAATTAGAAACTGTTTGAAATAAGTTTAATCAAATAATTTAAGGGAGTTTTTTTGATAAATCCACTTTCTAAGAGTTTTATTCCATCCAACCCATATTCTTTTTGACTATTCCATTAGGTCCTATTTGAGATAAGAAGACCAAAATATCATTTTCATCTACTTATGTTCCATTTAATTCACATTATTTTCTTATATTTCAATAAGTCTTATGGGTGACATAATTACCAAAATACCCCTAATGTGAATGTTCACACCGTCAATGTGAATGTTCATATCGTCAATGTGTAGGGGCCCGGCCCATGTCGATCCTTGTGGGTGCCCGGAAAAATTCGAGTCGAGCCAGGGCGGGCCCGGCCCATTGACAATGTGAATATTCACATTGACATGTTAACATTCACATTAATAGGAGTGTAAAATTGGCCCGCGTCCCATGGCAGCGCGAAACCCGCCTGCGGCCCATGGGCGGCCCGGGGCGGGCCCGGTCCGGCCCGTTGACAATGTGAATATTCACATTGACATGTTAACATTCACATTGATAAGAGTATAAAATTAGCCCGCGGCCCGGAGCGGGCTCGGCCCGACCCGGCCTGTTGACAATGTGAATATTCACATTGACATGTTAACATTCACATTGATAGGAGTGTAAAATTAGCCCGCGTCTCGTGGCTGCCCGAAACCCGCCCACGGCCCGTGGGCGGGCCCGGCCCGGCCTGTTGACAACGTGAATATTCACATTGACATGTTAATATTCACATTGATAAGAGTATAAAATTGGCCAGCGGCCCAGGGCTGGCCCGGCCCGGCCCGTTGACAATGTGAATATTCACATTGACATGTTAACATTCACATTGATAGAAGTGTAAAATTAGCCCGTGTCTCGTGGCTGCCCGAAACCCGCTCACAGCCCGTGGCGGCCCGGGGCAAGCCCGGCCATTTTTTTTTTATTCTTTTTAATTTTTTTTACCAAAATTTTATTATTTTCCACAAAAAAAGACACTAGGCCTCGGCGCGGGCCGGGCCTCGGACCGAGCCTTGAATGGGCCTTAACCGGGCCGATGGGCTGGGCCGAGCTTCAAAGTAATGGCCCAGACCCTAGCCTAGGGTCTCGGACTAGGCTCGAGCCTGGGCCCAAACAAGCCTTTGCCCAAACAAGCCTTTCTCGGGCTGGGTCGGGCCGGCCCACGGGCCAAAAAATTAGGCCCAGGCCCTAGCCCTGGCACAAGAGTATTTGGGCTTTGGATGGGCCGATGGATCGAGCCTCGGGTCGAACCGGTGGGCCTGGGCCTACCCTCGAGCTTAGGTCGAGCTTGGGCGGGCTTGGCCATTTTTTTTTAATTCTTTTTAATTTTTTTTACCAAAATTTATTATTTTTCACAAAAAAATACATTGCGCCTCAGGCAGGCTGGGCCTCGGATCGAGCCTTGAATGGGCCTTAAGAGGGCCGATGGGCCGGGCCGGGCCGGGCTTCAAAGTGATGACCTAGGCTATGGGTCTCGGACATGCTCAGGTCCGGACCCAAATGAGTCTGCCCCGGGCCGTGGGCGGGCTTTGGGCATCCCACGGGCCGCGGGCCAATTCTACATTCCTATCAATGTGCATTTTAACATGTCAATGTGAATATTCACATTATCAACGGGTCGGGCCGGGCCTACCCCGGGCCGCGGGCAAGCTTCGGGTAGCGGACAAATTTTATACTCCTATCACTGTTAATGTTAACATGTCAATGTGAATATTCACATTGTCACGGGTCGGGCCAAGCCCGCCTCTGGCTGCGGTCGGGCTTCGGGCCGCCCACGGGTTGCAGGCCAATTTTACACTCTTATCAATGTGAATGTTAACATGTCAATGTGAATATTCACATTGTCAACGGGCAGGGTCGGGCCCGCCCTAGGCCGCTGGCCAATTTTATACTCTTATTAATGTGAATGTTAACATGTCAATGTAAATATTCACATTGACAACAGGCCGGACCGGGCCCGCCCCGGGCCACCCACGGGCCGTGGGCGGGTTTCGGGCAGCCACGAGGCGCGGGCTAATTTTACACTCCTATCAATGTGAATGTTAACATGTCAATGTGAATATTTACATTATTAACAGGCCAGGCTGGCCCTGCCCCGGGCCGTGGCGGGTTTCGGGCAACCACGGGGCGCGAGCTAATTTTACACTCCTATCAATGTGAATGTTAACATGTCAATGTGAATATTCACATTGTCAATGGGTCGGGCCGGGCCGGGCCTGCCCCGGGCCGCGGGCGGGCTTTTGGCCGCCCATGGGCCACGGGCCAATTTTATACTCTTATCAATGTGAATATTCACATAGTCAACGGGCCGGACCGGGCCCGTGCCCGGGCCGTCCATGGGCCGCGGGCGGGTTTCACGCCGCCATGGGACGCGGGTCAATTTTACACTCCTATTAATATGAATGTTAACATATTAATGTGAATATTCACATTGTCAACGGGTCGGGCCCGCCCCGACTCGCGGGCGGATTTTGGCCCTAATTTTACATTCCTACCAATGTGAATTTAAAAATATGAATGTTTAAATCATAAAATTACTAACCGTTCAAAAAATATTTATAAGGGTATCAAAATTAAATATAAGGGCATAAGGGTCCAAGAAAATAATGTAAATCAAGAAAAAGGACTTCATAGAATAAAACTATACATACATAAGACTAAATGGATTAAAAAATTCATTCATGAACTTCTTGAGTTAAAACATTTCTAAATGAGATTTATCAATAATTTTCCCATAATTTAAAATATTTTTTTTCAAAACTAGAAACTAAAATGTCCAAACAAACCCCCTTTTGTCTTTAACTATGCCTTCTGCATTTTGACGCTGAAGAGAGGGGGAGAGAGAGAGAGAAGAGAGAGAGAGAGAGAGACTCTTTCTGGCTACCCATTTGGCCATTTGAAGCATTTGACCCCCCTACAATCCACTTGCTCTCTTCTTGTTTAGCTTCAGGGAAATCAAGTTCTGGGCTTTGTTTTGATCTTCATAATCTCTCAATTAAGAACTGGGTTTTTAGCTTTATGTGAAGAAGTGAGGTTCACTTGAAATCTTGTTTCAGAAATGGACAAAAGAAAGAAAATAGTTTCTTATTTGAATGAAGGTGTCGAGGTTTCGACACAATTATTGGTGCAAAAGCCTCTTCTACTTTTTATACTTCCTCTGATATTAGTTGTTCGGTTTATTGAGAAATGGGTTTTCTCTTTCTCCAATTGGGTTCCTCTTGTGGTCACTGTCTGGGCAACTATCCAGGTAATTTTTCTTTAATTTCCAATGCTTTTGTTAAACAGCTAGTCGTGTTGTATTCATTTCATGACATTATGATCTTCCCTCATTTTGATATTGTGAATTTGTCTGATTGTTGGTGTGTGGCAATTGGATTTACCATTCTTCTATTTTACTCTGTTTTTTTTTTTTTCTTCTTCTTTTGATTGATTTGATTTTTGATTCAATACTCTTACAATTATGATCTGTTAATAAATATTAGGCCATTATGATGGCCACTTCAACTCCAAGTGTGATGTCTACTCTCTCTCTCTCTCTCTCTCCTACTCCTCTTGCTTCCACATCTACGCTTCAATTATATGTGTGTATGTCTATGCTAAATCCCACATATTTTTAGTTTCCTTTCTTTCCTCATAATATTATGAATTTGGTACTCATGATTTTTTGAGTTTACATAGACTGGTCTGATTGTTGGTTTGAGCTTTTGGTCTTCTCTTTTCCTCTTCTTTTTGATTGGTTTTCTTTTTTATTCAAAACTCTTGCAATTATAATCTCTTAATGAATATTAGGCCATTATGATGGGCACTCCAAGTTTGATGTCTGCTTTTTGTGTGTGTGTGTGTGTGTTTCCTGCTTTCTCTTGCTTCCATAGCTTCCTTTTAATTATCTTTATGTGTATGTATGTATACTGAGAGGGTAATTTATGTGCAGAATTGGGCCGAGCTGGCTGTTGGGCCGTTATGGGCCGCGGTACAAGAGGCCGAGTAGAATGGGCATATAAGTTACTCCGGTCTGGAAAGATAGCCTTGGAGTTAGACCGGTTTGGAGACCATAATAGTTAGACCGGTCTACCAAGGTCTTAATTCTACTTCGGTTGGAAAAGCGTTGTCGATTGTTCAGTCTTCACGGGGTGGACCAGTCGTGTGTTGACATAGTTCGGTTTGAGCGGTTTGGCTCGATTCGGCCGGGTTGACATAATCCGGTTTGGCCGCATCATAGTTCGGCTCGATTCTCTTATGGTCAGCTCGGTCATAGCATGGGAAAGCCGAGGTGAGAGATTGGAAGGTAAGGGTCGAACTATAGGTTACTTCGACTGTAAAGGAGTTCGGCCATAGTAAAGCCATCTCACTTGGCTTAAGCAGTGAGGAGGGTGTTGGAAGATAAGCATTATCTTCCAAGATTGTGAATCCTAGGAGGACTCTACGCAAGGAGGAGTAATCCTAGAAGGACTCTACGCAAGGAGGAGTAATCCTAGAAGGACTCTACGCAAGGAGGAGTAATCCTAGAAGGACTCTACGCATGGAGGAGTATGAGTCCTACCAGGATTGTGCTACGCGAAACCTATAAAAACTCACCAATATCACCTTTTGGAGAGGTAATGCAACTTTTGCTCCCTGATTACATTGAGCTTTTGCCTACTTGTCTTGCTTTCTGACTTAGGCATCGGAGAGATTTCCGGCACACACCCGCCGGCTAGCTCACGTTTGTGTTTTCAGGTGACCAAGCGACATCGTACGGAGGAACACAGACTTGATCAACAGGATTATACGAGAAGGTATATTTCTTTCCCGTACAATTGGCGCCGTCTGTGGGAACTCAGACAAGAACAACCTCTTGATCAAGCTTTTTCTCCCAGAAAATCAATGGCAAACAACGAAGAATTACCTCAGTCCGCCGTCGACGGACTAACTCCAGAAGGGGGTGCTAGGCGCGAAGGCCTACCCGTTGTCACTCCCATGGCAAACCTGGAACCACGCAGACAAAATTCCAGGAGGGATGCAAGGGGACGAAGGCGGAATAACAGCCCTCATCCCTCTCGTTCGCAAAGCCCAGAAAGACAAAGACGCAGAATTGATCCTCAAACTTTAGAGGATCGCGTCAGAGAACAAGACGAGTTAATCCGTCGGATGGCAGCAGACATGGAATTTCTGAAACGTCAGGTGAAAGGAAAAGAAGTGGCGACAGGAGAGGGGCGCACAAACAAGACGCCCCCTCGCCACTCGAAAAGTTATAGTAGGAATACTACACCCTCACAAGGGGAGAACAAGAGCCTCAGGACAGGCGACACGCAATCCAGATCTTCCAGAACTCGCCACTCCAGGTCTGAGAGGACGAGGTCTGAGAGGTCAAACAATGAGGGAAGCACATACTGGCCCTCGCATACGCACCAGACAAGGTCTAGGCAGACAGAGTTGCCCAGATCATCCGACCTACGAACCGTGCTGGAAGAGAAGGCACGATGGAGGGAGGACGCCAGGGCACGTGATCCACATAGAGTTTCTGCCTTACAGCGGTTGGCTCCTCGGACGCATGGAAGCGTCGAGGTTGGAATGCCAATACCGCGCCCGGCCTACGAACCAACGGACAAGGCACTAGCGAGGCTGCAGACCTCACCATTCGTCCAGCAAAAGAGAACGCACCCCTACGTCAGGCTTCTCTCCAGCCCAAATTCACAACATATGAGGAGAAGACGGACCCCTACTCACACTTAAGCCACTTTCGCCAGGTCATGGCTGTATACCGGCGGAATGAGGCCTTGATGTGCATCCTATTCCCTTCAAGCCTTGGTGACCTAGGCTTGACTTGGTTTGAGAAGCTTCTAGAGGGCAGCATAGCCTCCTGGCGCAACTGGCGGAGGCGTTTGTAACGCGATTCAGAACAAACACGAAAACCCCAGTGGAGATCGACCAGTTACTCCCATCGACATGGGTGATAAGGAGACCTTGAGGTCATATAACAGTCGCTACTGGAGACATTCAACCAGATTGGGGACTGTCCAACCAATCTTGCCATTGCGCAATACAAAAGAGGCCTTCCAGTTGGGAACAGACTGAGGGACTCTATCACCATGACGCCACCCCTCACCATTGAGGCCCTGATGGAGAGAGTGCACAAGCACATCAGGGTGGAAGAGGATGGCGCTCGTGCCAAAGCAAAATCTGGCGCGGCCGCAGCACCAGAGAAGAAGGCCTCAGCAAAGATCAACGCAGTAGACCGTCCGAACAGAAACGGACGTAGCAAAAGAGACAACGGAGAAGACCAAGACAAAAGATAGTTGAGAGTCCGCACTACCATCACCACGGTCTTCAAGAAGCCGATCTACCGTATACTTAGCGAAATTCGAGACGAGCCTTTCGTCAAGTGGCCAGCTAAGTTAGGCGAAGCTCAGAAGGACTACGATGACAGATCGAGGTGCACCTTCCATAAGAAAAGGGGCACCGTACTGAGAATTGCACACCATTGAGGCAGCATCTGGAAGAGTTGGTGGCAGCGGGTCACCTGGACAAATACATAGAAGGAGGGGCACAGCCAGCCCCCCAGGACCAGAATCTGCCCAATGGAATGCCGAACGACGCCCCACCTCAAGGCATCATCAACGTAATACATGGAGTCTTTGAACCTGAGCGTGTATGCGAGCTCAGAGGTTCAATCAAAAAGGCTGAGCACTTTAGAGAGGTACTAAGTGTCCAACCAATCGTCAAAAAAGGGAAGATAGAGGCCACAAATGTCATGTCCTTCTCAGATAAAGACTTGGCAAGGATTTATTGCCCTCACAACAATGCCTTGGTCGTCACTCTTCGAGTCAAGGATTTTGACGTCAAGCGGATTCTGATTGACCAAGGTAGTTCGTGAAATCATGTATTATGAAACCTTCAAGCAACTAAAGTTGCAGGATAAAGACTTGGCACCTGCCGTATCTCCCCTTATCGGATTCAACTCCATGCCAGAATGGCCCGTCGGCAAAATTATCCTCCCAGTCAGAGCAGGGAGTGTGACGAAACAAGTGGAGTTTTGGGTGATAAAGGTCCCCTCCACCTACGTTATCTTGGGCAGAACATGGCTACATGTCATGCGCTCGGTGGCATCCTCCTACCACCAAGTGATGCGATTTCCCAACGAAACCGGAATAATTGAAGAAGTATATGGGGACCAGATTATGTCCAAAC
Source organism: Camellia japonica (assembly GCA_030407325.1). Lineage (NCBI taxonomy): Eukaryota > Viridiplantae > Streptophyta > Magnoliopsida > Ericales > Theaceae > Camellia > Camellia japonica. Next base: position 88,669,544 of record JAPPVO010000017.1, on the reverse strand, counting down.
AATGCTTCGTCACAACGAATGGTAGCCGCGCTGCCAAAGGATATGTTCATTCGGTTGAAGAACCTGAGAGTAATGAACTGTTCGCAGAGGTTGGCAAGCGGCTGATCAGAAAGCGGTAGAAGACTTAGTGGAGGTCAGAATAGATGAAAAAAACCCGGATAAGTTCTTTCTGCTTGGTTCGTCGTTGTCCAGCACTGAGAGATTGGAGGTCTTGGAATTTTTGACCTCCAACATCGAAGTGTTCGCCTGGACCCCATACGACATGCCAGGTATTGATCCCAACTTCATCAGTCACCAACTCAACGTCCACCCTTCTGCCAGACCAATCATTCAGCGCACCCGCAGATCGGCACTCCACCACGCCGAAATAGTGGCAGAAGAAGTAGGAAACCTGCTGGAGGCAGGGCAATCAGAGAGGTGCACTACCTAAGATGGATCTCAAACACTGTCGTAGTTCCAAAGAAGAATGGCAAGTGGCGTGTTTGCGTCGACTACAAAACGGTCAACAAGGCGTGCCCAAAAGATAGCTTCCCTCTACCAAGGATAGATCAATTGGTAGACTTAACAGCAGGGCACAACAACTTAGTTTTCTGGACGCATACAGAGGCTACCACAAATTGCCATGCACGAACCAGACCAAGAGGTCACATCCTTCACCACGCCAAGAGGACTATACTGCTACAAGGTCATGCCCTTTGGCCTAAAGAACGCAGGGGCGACATTCCAGAGAATGGTCACAAAGATGTTCGAGCCATTGTTAGGCAAACAATGGAGGCTTACATCGACGACATGGTGGTCAAAAGCAAGGATGCGGATGACCATCTAAAGGACCTAGATGAGATGTTCCAGATCCTGAAGAAACACAAGCTGCGCCTTAACGCTTCTAAGTGCGCATTCGGTGTAGGGTCTGGCAAGTTTCTGGGTTTCCTGGTGACCAACCGGGGTATTGAGGCAGACCCCTCCCAAATCAAAGCAATTCAGGAGTTAGAGAGGCCTAACTCAGCGAAAGAAGTGCAGCATCTCACCGGCATGGCAGCAGCACTTAACCGATTCATCAGCCGGTCTTCAGACAGATTGCGTCCATTCTTTCAGTCATTAAAAGCTAAGTTTGAGTGGGACGAAGAATGCGACCGAGCCTGGAAGTTTGAAGGAATACATGTCTTCTCCACCACTACTTGTCACCCCAATACCTGGAGAAGAACTCTTCCTCTACTTGGCAGTTTCTCAGCACGCGGTAAGTGCAGTGTTGGTTCGAGCAGAAGGCATCCAGCATCTTCCAATCTTCTACGTCAGCAAGACATTGTTAGGCCCGAAACGAGGTATTTGCCACTGGAAAACTGGCCTTGGCTTAATGGTGGCCTCAAGGAAGTTGTCACATTACTTTCACGCCCACACCATAGTTGTTCTCACAGCCTTCCCACTCAAGGCTTTATTTGAAAGGGCGAACTTTTCTGGGCGAATTCTGAAGTGGGCAGTGGAATTGGGACAATATGACATCAAGTTCCAACCCAGAACCGCAGTAAAGGCCCAATCTTTGGCAGACTTCGTCGCGGAGTTCACTCCTGGAAGCCACCAAGTCTGCCCAATCGACCTGACTGACACAACCGAACTAGGGATGGAGATTGACGCCGGAATAGCGCAACCCCTAGTGCAGGTTACTCAGCCAGAGCCCAAGGCAGACCAGAGTAGAGAAGGCAAGGAGGAAGCAGACCTTGCTACACCAAGTCAAAACCACCAACAACTAATGACTTGGTCCATCAGCAACAAGGGGCAGACTGTAACTATGGATCATGAAGAAAACTCCAGCGACATTCCAGACCCCACAACATCATCCGATCCTCCATATGCTGGAAGTTGTTTGTAGGGAGATGTGGAAGCTCTTTGTGGATGGAGTATCCAACCGACATGGCGCAGGACTTGGCATAGTCCTCATCTCTCCAGACGGCCTGGTTGTAGAACAAGCTATCAACCTCGGCTTCCCAGCATCGAACAATGAAGCGGAGTATAAGCGCTCTTGCAGGTCTCAAATCAGCGTTCTACATGAAGGCCACCGAGCTAATGGTTTACAGCGACTCACAGTTGGTGGTAAACCAAATATCTGGCGACTACGAGCAAAGGATGATAGAATGGCCAAGTACCAAGAATTGGTCAGAACAGAGATAAAGAAGTTTGAAGTGGTGAGGATAGAACAGATCGGCAGAGAGGAAAACAGCAGAGCAGACGAACTAGCAGGCTTCGCCTCAATGGCAGACACCTCCATTCCTCACCCACTACTAATTGACTACCTGCCTAGACCAAGTATTGAAGACCCAGAAATAGAAGAGGTATGTTGTGCAGAGTTAGGCCCTTCTTGGATGGATCCCATCATACTATTCCTGAAAGACGGCACCTTACCAGAAGAGAAGAAAGAAGCCAACAGATAAGGCAAAGTCACAGGATTTTGGCTCTCTCCATCCTTGGCATTATACAAGAAGTCGTTCTTAGGACCTTACTTGAAGTGTGTTCACCCCAGCAAAGTGGAAGCATTCCTGTTCGAAATACATGAGGGGTATGTGGCAGCCATCAAGGAGGAAGATCATTGGCATATAGAGCAATTTCACAAGGATACTGGTGGCCATACATGCAAGCAGATTCAGAGAAGTATGTGAAAAAATGCGAAAAGTGTCAGAAGTTTGCACACCAAATACACCAACCTGCCAGAGAACTACTACCATTAACTAGCCCATGGCCTTTCGCAATGTGGGGCTTAGACATAGTAGGACCACTTCCAACAGCACCAGGCAACAGGAAGTTCTTTCTTGCAGCAACCGACTACTTCACAAAGTGGGTGGAAGCAGAAGCCTTGGCATCAATCAAGGAAAAAGATGTGAAGAAGTTTGTCTGGCAGAATATTATCACTCGCTTTGGCATACCAAAGGCACTGATCTCAGACAACGGCACTCAGTTCGATGGTAGGATTTTCAGAGGCTTTTGTGAAGAATACAAGATAGAATTCTACAACTCGACACCGGCATATCCCCAAGCAAATGTCAGCAGAGGCGTCAAACAAGGTCGTCTTGATGGATTAAAGAAAAGGTTAGAAAGCAAAGGCAAGTGGCAGAAGAGCTCCCTCATGTTTATGGGCTTACCGCACCACGCCTCGACGTTCAACAGGAGAAACACCATTCTCCTTAGCTTATGGCATGGAAGCAGTCATCCCATTAGAAGTTGGCCTTCCCACAATTCGAAGTGAAAACTTTGATCCAGACCTAAATGGCGAAGCCATAGCATTGGAACTTGACCTTGCGGAAGAAAGAAGAGACAGAGCATTAGTTCACATCGCCTCTACCAACAAGAGTTGTCCAGGAAGTATAACAAAACAGTGCATCCAAGGCAATTCAAGATCGGAGATTGGGTACTGCGCAAAGTGATGGGAAATACCTTGGTTCCAGGAGATGGCAAGCTAGGACCTAACTGGGAAGGACCTTACAAAGTGGTCGGATTAGCAGGCAAAGGGGCATACCACTTGGAAGATGAGGACGGCAAAGCAATTCCCAGGCCATGGAATACTGCCAATCTCAAGTTATTTTACTTTTAGCTTTTTTTTTTTTTTCCTTTTTAAGTATGTGTAATTTTCTACTTCTTCAATAAAACAAGTCTATTCTTTTCAGTATATTTGTTTTCCATAGAGAGTAGCTTTAGTAAGTTAGTAGCATTGTAAACATAGTTGGCCGGAATAACCAACTATTAACCCTTCCTAAGCCCAGGATAAGGATCCAGGCTGCAGGACGTCTGGTCGGAATAACCGAACATTTTATTCTAAGTTGGCTGGAAAAACCAACTTAGAGGTTGGCTGGATTAAACCAACACCCTTCCTAAGCCCAGGATAAGGATCCAGGCTGCAGGACGTTTTGGTCGAAATAACCAAACACTTTGTACTCTTCAGCCGAAGTAAGTTTATGGCTGAAGAGTGGTTGGCTGGATTAAACCAACTCTTGGTACTCTTCAGCCGAAGTAAGTTATATCGGCTGAAGAGTGGTTGGCTGGATTAAACCAACACTTTGTACTCTTCAGCCGAAGCAAGTTATATCGGTTGAAGAGTGGTTGGCTGGATTAAACCAACACTTTGTACTCTTTAGCCGAAGTAAGTTATATTGGCTGAAGAGTGGTTGGCTGGATTAAACCAACTCTTGGTACTCTTCAGCCGAAGTAAGTTATATCGGCTGAAGAGTGGTTGGTTGGATTAAACCAACACTTTGTACTCTTCAGCCGAAGCAAGTTATATCGGTTGAAGAGTGGTTGGCTGGATTAAACCAACACTTTGTACTCTTCAGCCGAAGTAAGTTATATCGGCTGAAGAGTGGCTAGCTGGATTAAACCAACACTTTGTACTCTTCAGCCGAAGTAAGTTATATCGGCTGAAGAGTGGTTGGCCAGTAAGATAGATAGCTAAACTGAGATCATAGTTGTGCAAACAAGTTCATTAGAAGTCCAAGCATACATGCACGAAACCGGAACAAGAGTTGGAGAAAGATTCTTTCATTAAAAGTAACAAACCGAGTACAATTACGGGGCCGAAGCCCGGTTACAAAAAAGTTGAAAAACAAAAAAAGAGTCAGCGGAGAAGTGCATCCAGTTCGGCGTCAAATTCTGCGTCAGCATTCGCCTGGAGTCCGGTGTCAGAGGGGAGCACGGTTTGATGAGGGAGTCCGGTGTCAACCTGAACTTCGGTATCAGTCGACTGCAGCTCAGGAGGTGGATCTTCTATAATTGGCCAGACCGAACTGTTTGATTATTTTGCTGTTCGTTGACAACCGGAATGAGAGATGGCTCCTCATCATCATCGTTATCATCATCGTCATCATCATCATCATCATCATCACCGGACCCCTCAAGAAAGGCTTTTTGCAGATCGGCGGCATATTGTGAGAGTGAGGCTGGAATGGAGTACGGTGGAGCGTTGTAGGCGTTGGTGTCTGACGTAAAACCGAGCTTCTCCACCGCAGACCTCCAGCCGCACTTGAAAAAGAGGTCTTTTGCCGCTTCACATTGAAGGGAGTATGCTTCTTCGGCTTCCTTGAAGCCTTGCTTCTTAACCCTCTTCATCTCTCCCTTCAGTTGTTTTATTTCGGCGTCCTTCTTCGCCTCAATTTGTGCCAAGTGGCGCAGGTACTTGTCCTTTGCCTCAATGGCGATCTTCTGCTTCTCAGCTTCGGCCGAATTAGCTATTTCGGTCAGACGACCGTTTTCTGCTCGCAGCTCGGCTAGCTGCTTCTTGGCCTCAGCAAGTTCGGCCGTTTTGACTTCAACCTCGGCCATGGCTTCTCTTGTACTCCTCCTAAGCTCCATGACCCTTCTGTGGGTGACTTGGTTCTTCTGGATAGCCTGCAAAGGAGAAGTAACATTAGTCGAACTCAAAGTTGGGAAAAATTTACATGGAGAAGAAGAAGAAGTTTACCAGGATCATGGACTTAGTGGAGGACCGAATTGACTTGAGCTCGGTGTTGAGCTGCTTGAAATGGTGCTCCATGTCCTTCGGGAGGCACACACTTTTGGCCAGACTGTGAGCCAACAAGTGGTCCTTATCAGCAACCACCGAATCATCAGCGGTGATATCCCGGTTGTCAACGGAAAGGACAGGAGCCCATTTTGATGAAGTGGCAGTTCGGTCAGATTGTTCCGGTTGGAGGCTGTGTTGGGGGCGTGGAGGAGGGCTTTCGGGAAGAACGGTCTCGTCCTCATCAACAAGACGTGGCTCGGATTGGGAAGTCCGAGCACGTTTGTTTCGGCGAGAAGTGGATGGCTGTTGGGCTGCAAGGGCCATCACGGCTTCAGTGCTCTGGCCGGCCTGCGGTACTGCGGCTGGGTTTGTTGCGGTTAACATTGCCTTCAGCCTGTTCTTCTTCGCCATCTCTTGTTCGGCGGTGAGTGGCACAAGGACAATCTCTGGTAAGGATGGGTCCGGTTCTGGTGGGTCTTCAAGGAGAAAGTCGGTCACCCTTGCTTTTCGGCGACCGGAGTAACGGTATGTCGGTTCGAAGTCTAGCAATTTAGCCCAACTTCTTTCCCGAACCCGTAGTGCGGCGCGCAGAACGCCTAGGTTGGGGTAGTTGTAGAGAGAGTGAAGATGAGCTGAATCTGCAAAAAGTAAACAAACTGTTAGTTCGGTTCAAAAGTGAAAAACCGAGATAGAGAAAAGCGAGAAAGGCAATCGGAGTATGAATACCGGGTTCTCCTTTTTTCCAATTTATTCTTCGGCCAGGAATCCGGGCTTGGTGGTCTTCAAAATTGCCAGACACCCAGAAGAAGTCATCATCATTTAGATCTTTGTCCGGTGTGTGCTTAATTATTTTTTCCCGGCCTCGGCGTATTCTCAAGTAATAACACCAGCCTTCATTCTTGGATCCTAATGAGTACTGATGGAGTATTTCGGCTAAGCCTAGGTTGAGACCGGTCTGTCGGTTTAGGGCGTCTATGCCCATAATTATTCGGTATGTGTTGGTGGAGAGTTAGGTTGGGCATAGTCTGGTTTGCCTAAGGAACTCATAGATTAGTGGCTGAACCGGAAATCGCAGTCCGGTTTCTACTATTGACTGAATGGTAAAGGGGACGGAGCCTTCATTGCCCCATGGGTCGACGTCTTGGTTGGCTAGGGTAAGGTGTACATCGGTTGGAATGTTATAATCTTTTCTGAATTCGGCTAGGCCTCCCGGGGTTTCTACTAGACACCTATACTTCCCTATTTATTGGATAACTTATAAATAATTTAGTTCGGCTGGGGATTTGGACTCGGGAGCTCGGTTGAGCGCACGGAGGAGGTACCTGGGCAACCTAAGTCTGCAAATTGGAAAAACAAGGTGTTAAGCACAGATCATCGACCGTGCTATAGAAAACAAAACAAGGAAAGGAAGCCTTACTTCGGCTAGATGAATTGCTACGGGATCTACCTCGGTTTTGGCAAGGCGTTGGGTTAGCTCGGTCCTACTTTTGGTTTTGTTATTTCGGCTGAACGTCAAGGGGCAGCTTTCTGAGTTCGGTTTAGGAACTAAGAATGCTGGCATGGCCCCTGAAGTTTTAGCTCGGTCAAGTGCTACGGTTTCTAGTTCGGTGGGTTTTGTTTCGGCTATTGTCGATCAGTTGGTGACCAATTGAAACTACTTTGATGTGCGCAAGTGCTAGTTCGGTTTCAGTTCACCTATATCTTTACATACAGCACAAACAGTGTTCTACTTCGGTTGGGGCATGTATAAAGATCGAAATAGCATTCTATTGATTATCTTATGAAGTTCTAACAGTTTATAGACAAATTTTTCCAGAAAATATGAAACTTGCAACAAAAGAGTGTTTTGCAAAAACATATAAAACAGATTGATGTGAAGGAAGCAAAAGCCAAGAAACAAAATAAAAATGAGGTTTATAAAGCTTACCAGGGAACGTAGAAGAGCTGGAGCTGGGACAACAATGGAAAAACAGCAAGAGCTCAGAAAAGCAAGGTTGAGGATCAATGGGATTTTCAGAGATTTGCAAGAAAGAGAGAAGGAAAAGCGTAATAGGTGCGAAAATGAGAGGTTGTTTTGTTTAGGAAGAAGAGGGGAAAGACGGGAACTATTCAATTTTTTCGGAGTACGAGGGCGGCTGTACAGCTGTGGAGGTCCAATCAGAAGCTGCCACGTGTCACTGGAAAGGGAAGCGTTTCAGTTGCTGTCATTGAAGAGACGTTTTGACCGGACAAGGACAGCTCGGCTTAAAAGTAGCTCGGCTCTGAAGACTTTAATGTTAGCTCGGTTGGAAAGGCTAACAAGTTTGTTAGTTCGGTTGAAAAAACTAAGAGGTCGTAGCTCGGTTGGAAAAGCTAAAGGGTTTTAGCTCGGCTGGGAGACAGGTAATCCCTATCATGCTTTGCAGATGGAATTAAGGGGCAATTGAGAGGGTAATTTATGTGCAGAATTGGGCCGAGCTGGCTGTTGGGCTGTTATGGGCCGCGGTACAAGAGGCCGAGTAGAATGGGCATATAAGTTACTCCGGTCTGGAAAGATAGCCTTGGAGTTAGACCGGTTTGGAGACCATAATAGTTAGACCGGTCTACCAAGGTCTTAATTCTACTTCGGTTGGAAAAGCGTTGTCGGTTGTTTGGTCTTCACGGGGTGGACCGGTCGTGTGTTGACATAGTTCGGTTTGAGCGGTTTGGCTCGATTCGGCCGGGTTGACATAATCCGGTTTGGCCGCATCATAGTTCGGCTCGATTCTCTTATGGTCAGCTCGGTCATAGCATGGGAAAGCCGAGGTGAGAGATTGGAAGGTAAGGGTCGAACTATAGGTTACTTCGGCTGTAAAGGAGTTCGGCCATAGTAAAGCCATCTCACTTGGCTTAAGCAGTGAGGAGGGTGTTGGAAGATAAGCATTATCTTCCAGGATTGTGAATCCTAGGAGGACTCTACGCAAGGAGGAGTAATCCTAGAAGGACTCTACGCAAGGAGGAGTAATCCTAGAAGGACTCTACGCATGGAGGAGTATGAGTCCTATCAGGATTGTGCCACGCGAAACCTATAAAAACTCACCAATATCACCTTTTGGAGAGGTAATGCAACTTTTGCTCCCTGATTACATTGAGCTTTTGCCTACTTGTCTTGCTTTCTGACTTAGGCATCGGAGAGGTTTCCGGCACACATCCGCCGGCCAGCTCACGTTTGTGTTTTCAGGTGACCAAGCGACATCGTACGGAGGAACGCAGACTTGATCAACAGGATTATACGAGAAGGTATATTTCTTTCCCGTACATATACTTATATCTTGTTTTCTTTCTCTCCTCATGATTTGCCAAATTCAGTAATAGTAGGTGATGTGTTGAAACTTATAAAAGTTATAGGCTAGTGCACATCCCATGTGCCACTGATCCCTAAAAGTTACTTTTCTGATTCAGTTTCTTTTTGTAATTCTGAGGTAATTCTTATCCATTGGAGCTCAATGTCTGCAAGGAGTCGCTCTGACTGAATTTTCACCTCTTTAACATTGTTTCTCTTTAATAAGGAGATTGTAGATTTATACTTGTCTTAAAATTTGGTGCACTTTTCCAACTGAAGTTCTTTCAATGGAGAAATGGAGGTTACAATACAAAAGGCCATATTTTCATGTTAGAAAAGCCACTCAAATCCACTATGCATGATAAGGATTACAAAGCTCAGAACTTCTCAACTCCACCCCCAACAATACTGTCTCCGTGCTCCATAAAAGATCCATCACAGTAAAATAAAGTGTAAAGTAAAAATACAAGATACCTTACAACACAACTATTATATATTTGACACGTTTGACAGAAGCTTGTGTGTTAACTTCTTTGTGGCGTTATAGAGCTCCACTAGATATAAGTTCAGCAATAGGTGCAGACATTTAGTGAGGTTCAACAGCATTATTGGAGATTCAGTGGATGGAGGGAAGCAGAAATCTTTTGCCCTGTAAAGCTGAATACATTTGCAGACACAGAATTCATTGTATTGCTTGATTAAGTTAATCTTGGAAGTTTTTATTTCTGATTTCACAATTCTCATGCTATTGTAAAAACAACTCTACAATAGGTATCCCATTACAATATTCTATGACATTGTTTTTACTTGCCGTCTGTGAAGTGTGAATCACAGGTATGATTTCATTGGAGCAATTAGCTCGATGTAGTTCGTATATGGTTTAGCTAGGCTACTCAATTGCGAGGGCCCCTATGTGTACATACTGCATAGACGGGAGCACTATGTTGCATGATGAAAATGAAGATAAATTTTTATGGTCTTTTACACTGTGTTTAGTTGGGGGATTTATTAGGAAATGATTTGGAAAGCAAAAGGGAAAAAGTAGGTGAAATGTAAATAAAATATACTCATATTTTACTTAGTTTCACACACTTTTTCCCTTTTCATTTTTCTTTCCCTTTCCAAATCCCTTCCTAAATCTTTCAATCAAACACAACGTTAATGTAATTAGTTCCTAAATCACCCAAAAAATGTGTTTTCTGAAAACATCGAGGGAATGCAAAAACAGAAGACAATGAGTAGCGAATTCCATACCCTAAATAGTATTGGTCCAATCCATGTGGGTGGGCCGATGTGTCAGAAGAGTTGACAGGTGCTCTTTGTGTAGACCTAACACTGACTTAATTCTCAAAGAGCACAGAATGCCCTTAATTCAAATCTGCATTTGTACGTTTTCTAAATTTTACCATTGATGAGTTTGTTAGTTGGTAATTTCTTCTTTTCTTGTTTTGTTTTATTTTTTGTTTTTGATTAAAGCAACATCATCTGAGTCAATATTGCGTGAATCTTACTACTATTGTAAGAGATATGCCAACATCCAGGAACATGTCAACCCTAATTCTTGCACTTTGAGACTTGGAAGCTTACGTTTCCATGTTGAAATATGCTTTTTGCCTCACATGAATGCTTTTATTATGGGTCTTAATGTTGGAATAGGTCCGGAACATTCTTTCTTAGCCATTTTTGCAATATTTGGGAGCTATCTTGCAGAGCTTTTGAATATTAATTACTTGAATCCAAACCGGTAAGCTGATTTTTTGAGGTTCTTGTTCTTGCTTTGCTTGTGACATTGGAATCAATCCTATAACAGAGTTTCTTGAAAATTGTTTGAAAATAAATAATTCATGTGCCTATGATAGAGTTTATTTATTTGTTTTTTTTTATCTCTGTTGCTTTCCTCTTTTCCAGATGATCTGGGTATCATTGAATGAAAGGATAGGATTATTATGGTAGATATTTAAATATACTGGCATAAAATTTCATTCTTTTCATCTGCAGTATATTAGTTATCAACGACAAATCCATGTAGAGGATTTGAATAGAAAATGGAAGCAAGTCATACTACACACGTCGGTGGGTTTTCTTTTTCTTCAATCACATTTCAATTGTGCTTCATCAAATTGATTTGCATCCTGTTGCATGTTTAGACAGCCAGTAACACCATTGGAGCACTGTGAGTGGCTGAACAAGTTATTAATGGAAATTTGGCCAAACTACATTCACCCAAAGCTTTCCACAAGGTTCTCATCTAACTAGAGACATAAAAAAATTGAAGATCTATCGACTTTCAGATTTAAATTTGTCATCATTCCAGTCTTGCTTGTCTCAGGACATTCACTTGAGAGAGGGAGAATTAATCTATCTACATTACTTGCTCTAGCTTATCCTTTTTAGAAGCATATCTAGCCAATCTCTTGGGTGTAATGACTTATACATCAAATCACTTTTTAGCATATCTGTACGACTGTGTTGTTCAACATACTGGATAATAATATCATTTTGGGATCCAATTAGGAAACACCTGAAGGGATATCTGTGAAACCCGTATTTTTATATAATAAAAATAATATATATTGTGAAACCCCGTATTTTTGTATAATAAAAACAATATATGCACTTAATTTTCTTAAATAATTATTCACAATATTTTGAATTAGTAATCCATGTATGGGTGTATTGTGGTAGTCTAATCTTATAGATTAAAAGTCCATGCATGTGTGTAATTATGATTTATTTCCTTTCTTTTTTTTTTTTTGGTATCTAAATTATTACTTCATACCATGGTTTAAATAAATTGTTTATTTAAATGTTGTACAATTGTTTATTATTGTGTGACATGTGTAATATTTTATGTTTGGATTTTAATGAGTTGGTATAACATTATTTGTGATTAAAAATTGGAATTTATTTGTGATTAATATCAAAATTAATTGAAATGATTAACGGCAAACACAAAGTTAACAATTGACGGTTAATACCAGTTGTTCAGGGTGAGTTTTGGTTTTAAAGAGTGTACGAAATTAAGGGTTGACGGTCAATATCGGTTGTTCAGGGTGAGCCCTGGTTTTGAGAATTCTCACGTAAATTATGTTGCGAAACTCTAAGATGACACGAGACTTATTTGAACCCTTTTCGGTATTCGGTTTTGGAATAAGGGTGGATGTGCCGGTGGCACACAGGGAGGTTACGTACCCCTGGCAGACCATTTCCTTGGGGCAGACCACGGATGCCACTGCTTGGGTATATAACTCCGGACGTGGGCATCCCTGGTGGTTACGGTTGGTAACACTTAAATATTTGACCAAGGGAGGGTTTCAAATTAACCGTTGTCATGCTTAGTGGTTGGTAAGTTAAATCTCTTTGGTGAGATTTCGAGTGTCACCTAATTTATTAAAATTATTGAAATTATTTTAATGGTTGTAATTTATGTTTACAATTATATTGTTATCTCATTTTTATAATCTCATTATTTTTCTCTTAAAAAGAATGGTAGTTGGTTATGTTTTCTTACTGTGTTGCAAAACTCATGGCATATATTTTTTTGCCCTGGCGTTTTATGCCAGGTTTTGGCGAGGAAATAATTGAAGCTGAAATGGAGTTGACGCTAACGTAGAGCCTTGGCTGACTTGAAATCATGACTAAAGTCGAATAACTTTATTATCTTATATATTAGCTATTAAGGACCTTATAATTTCATTTGATGTTGTGTTTGGATAATTTTAAGTTTTTATTTAATATTATTTGAACCTTTGGTTATGTACGAGAGTTGGAATGCTCTATTAATATGTCAACTTTTTAATTTATTAAGTCATTTTGTTTATTTAATTTCCCTTGATGTTCCAAAAATTTGGGGCGTCACAATATCTAACTAACATAATTGTTTTTTTTTATAGCATTAATATCTTTTCTTGTAAAATTGTTTTCTTTTTATTGGGACTGGATCATTGAGGACACTAAATGAAGTCTACATTCTTTTTTCATTGTCATCTTCAATGTTCCATAAGAAGTTTATGAGTGTGATATACTTATTTTTTCCCCACGCAGCAACAATAAATTATTCCTTTATCAATTATTTAATTTGCATTGGATAAGAAAACATATGAATGTAGAATTACAACTATATTTATTTTCTTTTTTAATCTTATCATCTATCAATATTTCTTCACAATCTTTACTTTATCAAAATTTCTTCATAAACGTGGTTTTGAAAAAATTATAAATAAATAAATAAAAGCAAAATAAGAAGGCCATGTTTGGTTTGCTTTTTAATTATTTTTTAAATATATATATATATATATAAACTAACTTGATAAAATTATCAAAATTTTTTTTTAAAATTTTTAAAAATTATTTTAAGCCTTCTAAAATATAAATTTATATAAAAGTAATAAGTGGTTTAATTTTTAGTGAAGGGTAAAAGAGTCTTTTTATTTTATTTTTCAGCTTAAGATATATAATCCCACCCCTACTCCATTATTAATAATCCTACAAATTTTTTAGATTAATTATCCATTGCATTAATAATTTTAAAACAAAATTTCAAAATAAACATAAAATTATTGGGTTTACAGATTAATAGTCTCAAGCTTGTATTCTAATTCTATCAATCAAACCTGCTCAAAAAGTTGGTCCCACATTCGATCAGGGACAAAACCCAAAGGATGATTTAGTGAACTAGCAATGCGCATAAAACAAATAGAGTGAGAATAAAATTATGCTAAATTTATAACCACTTAATGCAATCATTAATTGGATATTTAATTCTAATAATTATTTCATATTAAATGTCAATATTACACATGTTATAAAAGAATTTGGGGCAATTACACACACACAAAAAAAAAACTAAGGTAACCATTTTATTTCAGTTTTCAATTTATATTTAAAAAAATTTAAAAGCTGTCATAAAAATTTATTTGATAATTTTTTTAGTTTATAAATGGTTGTCTCAGTTTATAAATTTGAAGAAAAAAAGTAAACTCAAAAAATGAGTTTACATTGGTTTTTAAACAGAAATTTAAAAATTTGACTGACAATTTTTTTTTTATTAATTTTTTTTTCAATTAATTTTGTTTTTCAAATATTTTTTTTTCAAATAATTTTTTTTCCAATTAATTTTTTTAATTATTTTTTTTTCAATTATAATGTGTATGATCCCATTGTCATAAATAATAAAAATAAATAAATATAAATATTTTAGGTCTAAACAAACATATTTTTTAATTTATGTTTTTAAATTTTTTAAACATTTTGTTCAAATCAAACGCGTTTGTAGTTTATGTTTTTCTAAAAATAAACAAAAACCAGTTTATAAAATTTTTGTAAACATAAACCAAAAACCTAAATGTTACCAAGAGTTTAACCCTTATAACAAAATAAATCCTAAATTTTTAATGTTATTAATTTAAACATAAATGTTTTTACAAACAATGCTACATATACTAACCTTACTAAAAGTAAGTGTTTAAACATTATTTGATTTTCAAATCTCATTACTTTTTTTTTTTTTTTTGACAATCAATCATATTTGGCCACTTGCATTTTCAATAAGATTTTTCATAAAAGTGTTTATATTCATAGAATTATTCAATTTTTATTTATTTTCAATTTAAATCATTGATATATTTATGTTAAATAAAACTGATTAAAAATACTTTAATTGTTAAACTCAACCAAAAATGGTATTTTAGACATTTTATATACACTTACTTTGAATTTAATGACTATAATATCACTTTCCCTTTGATTTTACTTAACAAAAGTATAATAATGGTTTAGATTGAAAATAAATCAAAATATAAAGATTTAAATTAATAAAATTTATAATTTATAATTTATTTTGTTATAAATATCAAACTCTAAATTTTTTTGTAATTTCTCCAAAGAACTTTATTTTTTTAAATCGACAAAATGGGAAACTTATCTATTATAAAGTAAAGGTTGGGTTTGTCCTGAAGCATTTTCTCCTCTTTATATCAAGTGGAATTCTCATTTCTCTATTTTTTTTAAAAAAAAAATTAAAAAGAGAAAAGAGAAGAGAGTGAAACTTGAAACTGAAACCTTACGTTACCACTTATTAACACAATATGTAATGAATTTTTTTTTTTAATTTATTTAAATTGTACACACGCATATATAGTTGATAATGATGAAAACGTTACATCAACAAATAAAAAGAAAAAGAAAAACACAAAAAATAGTGCAAAGGTGTGTCTTGACTTTTCATGTTCCTTTCGGATACGATTAACCCCACAGTTCGGACTTCCGTGATTCTGAATCTGATTTTACAAGTGCAATGTGAAATAGATAAACACTAATGAGTCCAAATTCGGCAAATCCTTTGGAAAATCGATTTTGAATCAAAATGTCAAAAATGGACTACATTACCAGATACAGAGTTGCCACCTAAATATTTTTAAAAAAATTTAGAAAACCCAGGACTCGTGTCAAAGGCCACTTATTCGTCATCACCAAGAGTGTCTCGGCTCGGGAACTTAGGTACGAGTGGGGAAGGTCATGAATTGAGCACCCCACTTGCCCGATCAAAGATCGGTCTCTACTAATCATGATGTGATTCTTATTTACAATTTATGCTCTTGTTCCGATTATTAGGCTAACCTTACTATGTGTTGCACATAAGTATAGACTAATTTGCAAAAGTTGGAACACTTTGATTTTAAGCTTGTTTGAAAATGTTTTGAATATGTGTTACTTAAAAAAGTGAACTCATATGTGCTTTGATCAAACTATTCCAGTTTAAGCAATTAGCCTCCATCTATGGGCATTCAAACAGTTTATCACTTTAAGCAGTTGGCCTCATGGTGGTCATGTTTGACATGGCAACAATTACACGTATGCAATATGTTAAAGCAATAAAAACTTACCCCAATTCCCGAGGTGAGCCAAAAGAGAAACTAGTTAGAAAAATGCATGATCCTACCTAATGAAAAAGGCCTAATGCAACACATGCAATTAATAGGCTCGCCCACTAATTATGGCGTATGAATCAATTTGATAGCATGTGGTTTAAACACGTATTCAATGAAGTAATAAACGACAATGCTTGTTAGAATGATGAACCGAGCCTCGGTTCATGCAAGACAAATGGATATGCAAATATGGGAAATGCTAAAAGAGACATGATGATATTCTACACTATCCATTATAAGCGGGTAAATAAAAGGGAGAAAGACGTGGGGTTAGAAGACATACACATTATTACAAGTTTGCCCTCGCGCAGAAGGGTCTGAATGAATGAATTAGTTAAGCTACATAACTAATTATTACAACACCGAATTTAATTAACAATTCTAGCTAATTAAATAACTATAGAACAAAGTTAATTACTCTAATTAATTAATACAAATTGACTATTTAAACTAACTTAATACAAATTAACTAATTAAGCTAACTACATTAAGGAATTACTTAACTAAGTAATTAATTACAAATTGTACAACACTACTATTAGAAAAGAAAACAAATTTAACGGGTCCCAAGGAACAAGGGAATGGCTTATGCATGCACATGAA
Source organism: Camellia japonica (assembly GCA_030407325.1). Lineage (NCBI taxonomy): Eukaryota > Viridiplantae > Streptophyta > Magnoliopsida > Ericales > Theaceae > Camellia > Camellia japonica. Next base: position 88,653,232 of record JAPPVO010000017.1, on the reverse strand, counting down.
TTTCTCCCCCTCCCCCCCGAGAATGCCTCTGCATTATTTTTGCATCTCAGTCTCTGCTCTGCTCTATGAAGGAAGTGGTACTGCCTGGCTGAAAGAAGTGGCCGACATGCCAGAAATGGTGGCCGACAGCCTACTAATAGTGGCCTGCCGTATAGAAAATGTGGTCTGCCGGCCACTAATGTTGAATTTCTCTTGCTGCAACAAGCAACAAACAGAGCACAAACAAAGCATTCTCAGGGGATATTTGTCCACCCTGCCTTCCCTTATCATCAAATAGCTCAAAGGAGGGTAGGCTTGATTCGCAAGCCATCAATCGATGCAACTTCATTGTATGATGGCCTATGAACCAAGGGATACAATTTCAATAAATGAATGATTAAAGACTCAAGAACCCCCTCCCTATCATGATACTAATCAAGGGAAGCGGTTGACATCAACTCTTGAACCGTTTTCATTACTAACAAGTATGAAACGACTCAAGACTTGATGGGTTCAATTAACGTCCGATTAAACCCAAACCATTTGGTTATCTTGCTTTATTTTAAACCGTTGATTACCCCTTTTAAATTACCTTCCATTCATTAGTCAATTGAGTCCAATAATGAGCTTTAAGTCTACTAATGGAGAAAAACAACAAACAAAGGGTTGTTTTAGGCATGAGAGAGATGTCATGCCATTGGTAATGAACCTCCGAAGAGATTAAACCATTAAGCACAACGATCTCTATCTTCAAGCTTAAACAAACAATCGATTTGAAATAACTCTCAAGTCAATCAAGAGCCACAAAATGAGAGAAGTGCAGAGGTGATTAAAGATGATCACAAGTATGGAAAGCACAAAATAAATGCTGTCAACTCAAATAGGTTGGTGTCTAAGGCCTAAAACACCAAACTTATGAGAACTATTACATTACAAGCATGCTAAACAAAGCTCAAATGCAAGGATCAACCAAAAACAGTTCTAAAACAGTCCTAAATAGTGCTAAAATTAAGACAAAAAAAAGCTAAAGCAACAAACTAAAATATTGAGGGATTAAAACTAGCACACAAACATAAGGCGGGGAGGCTAACCCTCTATTTTTGGGACTTCAAAACATGATTTTTAGTCTTTGAAAAACTCTAAAATTCAGTGGTAAAAAGCTCAAAATAAGTTAAACAAAAGATGGGAAACACAAGGGTAATGGCCTAGGAACCAAGGTTCAAATAAGGGTAGTTAACCCCTCTACCTTTAATGGCCTTAAACCACAAGCTTTAGCCCATAAAAATAGTTGAAAAACAGTGCAAAAAACAACAAAAAAAGATGGAAAAGAAAGGATACAAGCAAGCTAGGGTATATACCTTTGAAGAGGAATGACCCTTTGAAGTTATAAACCACCAATCTAACACCCCTAAGGGCTAAGATGCAAGCTCAAACACTTCAACCAAGAACCCTCTAGGTTTTGTTTGGAGAGTATAGGTCAAGAGTGTATAAGTTGCAAAGAAGAGAGAGAAATATAGAGAGAGAGAGTGCACAAAATTTTTTGCTCCACAAAATTTTTCTAACCTCTAAAACATAAGAGAGAGTCATCTATATATAGAAATATATGAGAGACCCCTGGAAATATCCATACAAACACAGCTGGAATAGTGCATGCACTTGTAGAGACAACTGGCCAAAAATATCTGGCTTTTGCATTAGTGGCCATCAGGCCACTAATAAGGGGCGGCCGGCCACTAATATTAGGCGGCAGGCCCTTGAATGATCCGACCTAAAAAGCTACTGTTTTAGTCCAAAAACAAGGCACAAGGTTTGTATGTTTCTGAGGCTTAAAACTGAGGTTTCCCGTTGAGGAATTCGAGCATTCGACAAGCATATGCGTTCATCATTAGGTGACCAATTGGTGGCGCCCAAGTCTTGAGAACTGTCAAAAATAGGGTGTCTACAAAAGATATTCCTTAAAATGGGATACCTATGTAAGATTGATTTTTATAAAATTCTATCCCATAAAAAAATATTAATCAATCTTTGTTTGGTTTAGAATTTTTAAAACCAGTTTTCTAAGTTTTCAATTCGTATTTTTGTATTTTTAGTGTATTTTTTAAAATATTTTAATTATTTTTTTAGATCCACGTAATTTTGATATACTTAAAAAGTATAAACTTGTACAAAAATATATTAAAATATTTTTTGAATACAATAAAATATGAAAATGCACTGAATATTTATATTTTTTTGTACTTGGTATTTTTTTTTAAAAAAAATTTATAAATATTATACTTTTTAAGTATATCCAGATTAAGTGTATCTAAAAAATACAAAATTGCATAAATATTTATAAAAAATTACTAAAAACAAAAACCAAAAAAAAAAAACCAAAGAAAAAAGAAAAAAAAAAAAAAACTCAATTTTTAGAAAAATAGTGTAAACCAAACAAGGTGATATATCATGTAATGACTCGGATTCTAATACGTATCGGATTGGTGTAAATTGGTGTCCATCACCTTAAAACTTGTATGTTTGTCGAACTCTTGGTTATAGCGATCCGGGCTTAGACCCGACTCATTTATTGCTTTTGAATCCGGGAAACCATATCTGCGGCGGTCATTTTTTTTTCCTCTCTCATTATGTTCGGTTTTGGCTTCAAGGGTCAACACCATCCTTGTTGGTGTAGACACTGCCTCCTTTTCCTTGTCTTGTTTTGCTCCAAGGTTCGACACCAACTTTGGAGGTGTCAACACCATCTTGCTGTCGGTTCCTAGATCGCTGCTAAAATTTAGGGTTGGCACCAACCTTTAGTGGTGTCGACACTTGCCTTTTCTTGTTGACCTTAAGGGTTGACACCAATCTAGGAAGGGTTGACCCTTGTCTACTGCAAAATCTGGAATTAGTTACTGAAATTTAGTGTTGACACCTTAGGTCCAAGGGTCGACACCTTGTTTGCTACCAGCATTGTCTTTTTGCCAATTCTTCCAGAAGAGTCGACACCACCGACACAAGGGTCGACCCCTGTGAGTCTTTTTCTAGATTTTAGTTTGGTTTTGGGCCCTACTTCTTGGGGATTTTGACTTGTTTTTTTGGGTTGACTTTGGGACTTTATTTCACTCTAACCTAGCACTATAATAAATAGGGTCCTCACTTATAATTTTCTTTACTTTATTTTCTCTTTCCCCTCTCTAAGCCATGAATCACTCTTCTCTCTCTCTAAACTCACTTTTTCGTTCAAAGATCTTCAGATCTACTCACTTAGCAGCATCTCCTCACCTTGCTCCTTGGAGATTAAGTGTAGAGCTTATCGAGGGCTTCGTTTTGATCAGAGGAAATTGTTGTTTTGTCACTGTCAACTTTTGAGCTTTTCTTCCTTCTTCCTCTTCTAAGTTTGAGGTAGGGAGTTCTCTTAGCCTTAAATACTTATGATTCAAAGTGATTTTGGTGACATTTTGGGATTTTGAGTTGATTATGGGTTAAAAAACATTAATGGCTAGTTGTTTAAGTACAAAAGGAGTTTTCACTCAAATTTTCAAAGGGTGTTGAATGTTTAAGCATATTGATAAATAATAATTGATGATTTGAGGATTTAACTAAGAAAAGAGGAAAACCCCCAATTTTCTTTAAAACCCTAGGTTTGAATGTTGAGTAAAAAGGGAATTTTGAGACTAAGGCCTCGTTTGGGAATAGGCTTTTTTAGTAACTTTTTGACTTTTTGGCTAAAATGTGATGTAAAAAAAACTAGTATGTTTGGGATGACTTTTTGACTTTTTACGAAAAGATGTGCAAAAAATAGAGAGAAAATAGAATCTTTGACTTTTTGGTATGGATTGTTAGATTTTTAGTTTTTTTAGTGACTTTTTGACTTTTTGGCTAAAAAAGTCACTTGCCAAACGAGGCCTAATTGATAGTTTTATGTTAAAATTTACATTATTAGGGTATTGGAATACATGGAGATTATGAAATGGGTAAATCCTAATAATTTGATGAAACTAGTGTGGGGATAGAAGTTGTGGATTACATCATCTTGGAACCTTAGCTTGGGAGTTTAATGGGAATGAGATAACTTACCTAAGTAATGTTTAAAAGTGGAATTGGAGTTGTTTTGAGTTGATATTCACATGATGTTGGAATGATGGAGAATTTGGGATTGATGTTGCTATATTGGATGATTATGGAAATTGTTGAGATTGCCTTGCTTATGTTTCATGTTAATTATTCTTGTAATAATGATTTGAACCTTAGGCAAACTATGATATTGGCGAACCAATTGCATTGCATTGTATCTTCATGGCCTTGGGATCAAGTGGGTAGAGTTAATTAAAAATGGTTTATTTTGAAATGTGTTGTGTGTTGAGGTGCCCAATTGCCCTTCCGTGCTTGTAGGCCGGAAAATGTGGGGATGTTATCGGTATGTTGGTAAAGATGCCCAATTGCCCTTCCGTGCTTGTAGGCCGGTAAATGTGGGGGGAAAGTTACAATGATTGATGGGTGCCCAATTGCCCATCCGTGCTTAGTGGCCGGTGAATATGGAAGTTTTCTAAAAGTAAGAGGTGCCCACTTGCCTTACTGTGCTTGGTGGCCAGTAAATATGGAAAGTGTTTGTGACATGTAACGTGGAGTTTGTTACAAAATGAAGGTTCATGGTTAAATCAATGGTTAACAAATTGGGTCAAACTCGGAATACGAATTTAGCATTTTACAAATTGGTTTTTCTAATAAAGTTAAGTTGTATGGATGGCATGACATTGCATGAACATAATCACTTTTGTTAGGTTTTATTTCTTGGCAATCCCGTTTGACAAAACTCCTTTGAGTTGTAATTTTATTCGCATTTTTATTTCAGTGAGGTTATGAGTTGTTAGATGCGAATCCAACCCGAATCGTGCTTTGTAGAGAAGTTTGTGATGTCAATACTTTCAAGATTGCCACTTCGCTGATTATTACGGGGGTCGAGCTGCCCGGTCAGCTCGCGGCCCGAAGCAAAATGCAAAAATGCATTCAAAGTTGCCTGTCCGTTCATGTTATACTTTTCAAGATTTTCCAGTTTTGGCCTTCCCGCTCGAGCAGGGAAATGGACGCTCGAGCGGGGTTTGCAAGCTCACAGTATCTCTGTTTTGCCTGAAAAAATGTTGGAAGGTGTGATTCTCCGCTCGATCGGGGAAATAGACGCTCGAGCGTGGAGCCTATATGAAATCATGAAATATGAAGTCTCCGCTCGAGCGGGAAGACCCACGCTCGAGCGAACCGCGCGAACCCAGATTTCCAGATTTGTTATGGAGTTGGTTTTCTTCTGAAACAAGGTTTATTTTGGGTTTCTATAAGAAGTGGGATTATTGTGGAGTTCTGCAAGAAGTTGGTTTTCTACAAACAAGAAAGTTGGTTTTCTTTCCCAACTAGGATTGCTTTGGATTTTCTATAAGTAGTTGGTTTTCTCCCAAAACTAGACTACTGATTCATTGATTGAATTCCTCAAGATCTTTTTTTTGGTTTTTAAAGGTTTATATCTGGGGATATTTTATTTTTTTCTTTGATGTTTTATTGAGTATTCTACTCATGGTTTAAAGAGAGTACATCAAAGATTTGTTTGTTATACACAAAAGAGAGAGTTGTTCTTCAGTTGTGGATTCTGAAGAATTCGAGCTTGAAGCTTTGGTGGAATCCGGAGTGGCTCATCAGAAAGACAATTCCGTGGCGAAGATAAGGTTGGAAGAGGCACATAGAGGTTGGTTCAATTAGGCGTTGTGGATTCGCTAGATAATTGAGAGTATACCTGTGTAATTCCTTTAAATCTTCTTAGTGGATTGTTCTTGTGGCTGTTGCCCGTGGTTTTTTGATCACAATTGGAGGTGTCCAATTGTGGGTTTTCCACGTAAAATCGTTGTGTCTCTTTGTCTTGATTGTTTGATTGAGATTGTTATATTCTGCTTAAAATTGATACATAATCACAAATCAACATCTAGGAGGTTTCTAGTTTTTTCAACTTTGAGCATACTTTATTTGTTATTAAGTTTATTTCCTACTAAGCGTCAAAGCTCACTCCCTTTTTATAGGCTGGATATCCTAAAAATCCAGGTGTTGAAGGTGTACCATGATAATGTCGAAAAGCAAATGGAATTCAATGTGGAGTGCCAAAGCTTCTTTGATGTTGTTTGCCTACAACAATTGAGCTTGTTTGTCAAGTTAGGAATTTTATTTGTTGAATCAAGGCTCTTAGTTTTGAAAGGTATAACCCCTTGTGGCAATTTAGATGGATATTTTTATATTACCGTGTATTATAATTTTATTACTTTGAGCTTGACAAGAAATTTATGAGAATGTGATAGATTCAAGTTATTGAATTGTATACCTTTGCTTATTGTTCATATATTGGGTTGGTAGCATATCGTGGTATAAATATCGGGGCGTCACATATCATATTATTTAAAATTTTATTCACTCAATATCTTAAGAACAGTCATTAATTAGGCACATTATAAAATTGAAAAAATTAGTGAAACATCTCTCTCCAACTTGTATAGTAGAAGAGATCCAAGATTTTTTTTTTATTAGCTAAGGCCTCTCAACATTTTCACAGAAAAAATTCGACTAAGAGAAATCTTACCCGACTTAGAGAAATTTTACTTGATTCAGAGAAATTTCAAAATTTTACAGAAAAATTTCAAAATTTCTTAGTGAAATCAAAGAAATTTCTCTATGAAAATTGAAATTTCACGGGGCGTAATTTCTTTGAGTCGAATTTTCTCTGTAAAAATGTTGAGGGATCTTAACTACTATGAAAATATTGTATGACATTTATCTTATAAAATCTTAATATCCAGAATATTTTTTAAAAAAAAATCAGCAATAAAATTACTTTAAAAATGTTGTATGTCATTTATCTTATAAAATCTTAATATTAAGAATCTTAAAAAAAATTCGCCTATAAAATTACCTGAGTCTTTCACACCTTGTCGAAGGCTTAAAAGAACATGAAGCATTGGACTGTGTATATTGAAAAAAAATATACATATATATATCAAACTAGTTTGGTGAAAAAAATTATATATAAAAAAAAAATACTCATAATTTTCAAAAAAAAAATTTTGAGGGGGGGGGGGGGGGGGGGATAGAAATAATTTTTAAAACTTTTAAATATATCTTTTTTGTATTTATTTTTTTCAAATTAGTTTTAAATTTAAAAAAAAATCAAAAAACAAGTTGTAAAAGATTTTTGGGAACACTAATGCTAAAAACATAAAATTAAGGGAGACTAACATATAAGTCCTAATAGGTGAACTTATTATCCAATAAGTTCTATAATAATTAATGGCGTTTTTCATCAAACACTATTAAAAAACGTCAATAATTGTTAATTTTCAGCAACAATTTAAAAATTGTCACAAAAAAGTGTCACTAATTATAAGTTTTTTGCGACAGTTCTAAAAAAGTGTCACAAAAAAAGTGTCACTAATTTTTAACTTTCAACGATAGTTTGAAAAATTCATCACATAAAAATGTTACTAATTGTAAGTTTTAACGACAATTTATAAAAACCGCGACAAAAAAGTCAATTTTTAGCAACATGCAAAAATCGTCACAAAAAATTATTTTTAGCGACGATTTTACTATGACTTATTTTAAAAAAGAATTGATATTAAGTCCAACTATTAGAACCTATTGATAGTTTATCCTAAAATTAAAACATCTAATGGATCATAGAAAGTGTAATGGAACAGTAAGTTGAGATTTATTTTTCAAGTCAATCCCTTCATAACTGGATATAATTCCAAATCTTTCATTATATTTTTTGGAAAAATATTTGAAGTACCTAATTGTGTGAGTGATTTTCCGATCACACTGCCCTCCTTAGTAATTCAGCTGTAGAACACAAGCAGAACAGATGGCACCCTGTTATCCTGCACAGAAGAAAAAGGCTCCGGCGGTGGTTCTTCCACCCGGGGGCACTCCGACGAACAAATCAGAATCTATTAGAGATAATTCAAGTGCTTAAATTACTGCTCAAGGCTTAAAATTGCGTACCTTAGACCCGCCGGGGGTGCCCTTCTTTTATAATTTTACTCCATCCCCGTCCCACTAGAAGTCTCACTTCCATGGACTCTAATTCCGAATTTACCTTGGACTCTTCAAGAGATAAGGATAGACTCCCTGAGAGTATTACCTGTATCCATCTTGCAGTCTTTTTTCATTCTAGGACTCCTGTCCCTTATCCGTTTATCCCGTATTCCTGTATTCTCGCAGACAACCTCGGCCTTGCCGAGATCATCCTGGTATCTAGACCAGGACACGTGACATCTCGGCTGACACTTCGGTGTCACATCGGCCACGTGTTGGTACTCAGAAAATATATCCCCACAACGCCCCCTAGGTTCTATACCTCGGCATTCTGAGTGATGGAACCTACATCGGTACTCTTGTTGAACATCGGATCAAGAACTTCCCAGCCGAGATCATGTACTTTTAGCCCGACATGCTCTCTCGGAGAACAAGAATTCCAGTGAACTCTTTCACGCGTATGAGCTGTCATGCGTCACTTTTTAACCAGTTCACCTACGTGTTCCGTTTCCATTGGCTCGTGCCTGTGACGCGCTCGCAAGCCGTCTTTCATCTGTCTGTGCCGTCTGACGTCCGCGTTACCCCAGGCGCATTAAATGCTTCTGTTTTGCCGCCGTTTCAAATTTTGACAAAACTTTTGCCTCTCTCTTTCGGCTCTTCACTTTCGCATTTGATTTCCTTGCTTTCTCTCTCTCTAAACTTTCTTCTTCGAAACTGCCATTGCTTCAAGCTCCAAGCTCTGTGACTGTCTCTCCTTCTCCTCTCTCGTGAAGCTGTCATCGTTTCGTCACATCTGTAACTGCCGTCAGACTTCGGCGAAATTCATTCCGGCTCTATTTCTCTGGTAAGCTACTGTCCCCTTCGTTTTCATTTCCGTTGATACTATTTGCTCCCATTTTTCTTTCAAATCTTGTGAGTCATATATCTGAAAGTTTTCAAGTGAATTTGATTTCTGCCCATACACTGTTCACCACTTTCTTGCACTCGTCACTGTTCTTGACCGTATACTCCATGTATTCTTTATGCTTTTGATAGCCCTACCTGTTCTTGATTCTGAAACTTCACTCTTGCTTTTCTGTTTTCCAGATTTTTGCCCTTCATACTCGTTCTTCGTAGATTTAGGTTTGGGATTTGTCTGTAGGACCTTCAATTCGTAGGAAAAACTGAAATACTCCTTACCAATATATACCTAGGTTTGAGCCGAGGTCCCAATAACCCTTGAAAAGTACCCTCTTTGTGTAGTTAAGTACATTCATACCGAATACAAGCATGGTATGTGGAGACGTAGGGTAAACACCCCAACCAAGTTTGAATATTTTAGGCAAGAGTTCTCCATTTCGGATGATGTTTTCCCTTAGGCTAGCTGGGGATGACGATTCCATCATGCCTACAGACCATACGATGCCTTTCCCTGTTGTAGCTTTTGTGGAATGTGGACTCCGACTTCCACTCGATCCCCTCTTCCGTGAAGTTCTTCACTATTACAAATTGAACCCCATGCAACTTACCATCAACTCCTATAGAGTGATTAATGGTATCATAGTCCTAGCTAGGCAGGAGAATGTTAGGATTACCCTTGCCGATATCCAATTTTGTTATACCATGTGCGCCCTAGACTTAAAAGAAAAAGGCTTTGTTTATTACCTCAAGCTGAGGTCCACCGAATTCAAAATTATAGCCAACCTCCTAGACTCCAACAAGGGGGCTGGAGACGACTACCTTATTGCCTCTGGAAATTGGGAGTTTGCCCCAGATGAAGATGCCCATTTATTCCCTCTTCCCTCTTCCTCGAACTGTTAAAGAGGGCAAGGGTAAGAGCCCACTGTCAATCACTTGTTACTTTTAAGTCTTCAGAACTTTGTCTGTTTTTGACTTCTTGTTCTTTTTGCAGATGTTCGCAAACCACCAAAGAACTTCGCCAATCCTATTTTCTGGGCAAGGATTGAAAAAGTTACTTGATCTGCCAATTGACAAACGAAAGGCTCCACTGGTGCTGAACTTTATCCCGACGTATAAGTCCGTTTTGCCCGACGTCCCCAAACGGGAAGAAAAGCCTCTCTCCATCTTCTGTTACAACCCAGACTGCGTCCACATCACGAGTTGACCAAGGATCAACGTCTGACCCAGCAGATTTGCCATCCACTTCGGCACCTTACTTGATCCCTATTCCTGAACGAAAACGTCGGCGACGACTAGTCAAAACTGCGGAGATGGTTCGCCGAAAGCCCGTGGCTCAAGATCTTCTGCCGACCTTCCTACGACGTCGATGCTCAGCCGACGCACACCATGCCCCCACCAAAACCAAAAAGAACCCAGAAAGCTCAGCCAAAGGCCACAGCCGCTCAAATTGAGACTGAAGACACAGTGCCAATTTCACAGTTGGCTGGGAGTCAGGAGATTGCTTCTGTTCCCTTAAAAAGATCTGCTGAAGCACAGCCATCCTCCTTTTCAAATCAAAGAAGCCGAGGTTGTCCTCTGGCACAACTTCTAAGTCAAAAAAGCCCTTGGTCCCCTGGGAGCCAAAATTACTCTGGAGGACAACCCAGTCTTTGAGAGTGACAGCGCCGAGGATATTAATATCGGCGTTGCACTCAGCACTGCCCTCTTACTCCCGGGTGATCTTAATCGGAACGCCAGGTCAGTGAGTATGAGAACTACTGTCTCATGCTTCAACATTCTGTTCAGGTAAATGTTCCTACTTGGAACTTTTATTTCTTTTCTGTTTCTTACTTAGAATATTTTCTAACACTGTTTTCTTTTTTTTTTTTTTTTAGGCCATCCAGCATGCCACATCATTTCTATTCAGTCTTTGAAAACCGGGAGAAGGCTTGCCGAGGCTAAAGAGGAGGTACAAAGCCTTAAAAGTCCAATAAGGTCTTGAAGCAAAAATGAAGAAATTGGAAGACCAAGCCGAGGCTGCTACAAAAGCCCAATCTTCTGCCGAGGAGAAGGTCGGCGCTGCTGAGGCTATAAACAAAGTTCTTCAGGCCCAGTTGAAGGAAGCTGAGGGTAGGAGGGCCCAGGCGAGAAGGAGCTTCAAGAAGCCCTGGCCACGAAAAAGGCGAAATCGAAGAGGCCGATGAAAAGGCTATGCTCAAGGCATGGCCGATGTCGTTGAGGACTATAAGCTTCAAGTCAGGCAGGCATGCAACAGGGGCTTCTCTCCTTGGTTGGATGGCCGTTCTGAAGAAACTTGACATCCCGGCTGACTCGCCTCTGAGGAACGCCGATCAGATTCCTCTGCCATTCCTCAGTCTCTCCTCCAAGTCAAGCTGAAGATGATTCAGAGTCTGAATCCGAAGAAGAGGAAAAGGATGATGATGAGGCCTTGGTCAGGAAGCCCAAGGATGCCACTGAGACCAAGTCCTTCCTCAGGACGATCAAGTCCTAGACTTGACTCATGATGAGGAGGATGAAGTGGTTATCAAGGCGGCTGCTCCGAACAGGCACCATCCGACGTTCTCCCAACTGAGAAAGCTCTTGATGAGACACTTGCAGAGATTTGACGCTGAGATCAAGGCGGAAAAGTCAGGTGAAGTAGTTCCTCAAGGGTCTGCCGAGGTAGTTCTCCAAGAAGTGGCCGAGGTTCAACTCAAACTGTTCCTGAAGTTGAGAGAAACACAACTGTGATGCTATGTCTTTTGTACTTCATGTATTACGTTGTTTTCAGAACAATGTAAACTCTGTATATGGCCGATGTGCCTTTTTCCATTCTAATGCTAAATACAATCTTCTACTGAGTGTTTGTACTTTTGTATTCTTATGACTGCTTCTGTATGATTCTATACTTAGAATATTTTGCAAGTTTCTCCTCCTTTGTACAATCTCCTCGGGGAGAAATACCTTGGGTATGTTTACCCGAAGGTTTATCTCGGCTAGGACTTCACCTGTAAATTTTCCATAAATTTCAACAAGTATAAAGAATATACAATTTTAACTGGCAAACTTTTCTCAAGTTTTAACAAGGGGCTGAATCAATAAACTTAATTTAACTTCATCTTGTAAATTGCTACAAATTTCAACAAGTAAAGATAAGGAATTTATCTCGGCTTAACTTCAACTTGTAAATTGCTACAAATTTCAACAAGTAAAGATAAGGAATTTATCTCAGCTTAACTTTAACTTGTAAATTGCTACAAATTTCAACAAGTAAAGATAAGGAATTTATCTCAGCTTAACTTTAACTTGTAAATTGTTACAAATTTCAACAAGTAAAGATAAGGAATTATTTCGGCTTAACTTTAACTTGTAAATTGCTACAAATTTCAACAAGTAAAGATAAGGAATTTATCTCAGTTTAACTTCGGTTAAGCTTTATCTCAGATTGGCCACGGTTAAACATAATCTTGGCTTAACTTCAGCTAAGCTTTACTGTCTTCTCTCTGCCCCCAATGTGAACCTAAGTTCCACTTGGGTTCTCATTACTCAAAAACAACATTATGCATAGTTTCATAAGTTCTGGAAAATTCTGCTGAGATTTTATTGATCATATCGGCAAAGAATCAAAGACATCTAATGATAGAAAAACTTAAATTACAAGTGTTCCATGGTCTAGGCAATGCTTTGCCTTCACTATCTTCGAGCCGATATGCCCCATTTCCTACACACGAAGTAATTCTGTAGGGACCTTCCCAGTTTGGGCCAAGCTTGCCCTCTCTGGATCCTTCTTATTGCCGACGACTTTTCTCAAGACTAGGTCGTTGACTTGAAAATCCCTTGGATTGACTTTCTTGTAAGCTTTGGCAAGCTGTTGCTGGTATGCTGCAAGCTGGATTGCAGCTTTCTCTCTCTTTCTTCTAGTAGATCCAGATCTCGGGCTAAGAGCACATCATTAGTCCCGTTCTCAACTCCCTGGGTTCTGATTCCTGGGATGCCGATCTCCAATGGAATGACTGCTTCTGTGCCATAAGCCATGGCAAAGGGGGATTCCCCTGTTGATCTTCTCGCGTAGTGCGATATGCCCAGAGTACATTGGGCAATTCGTCTACCCATTTTCCTTTTGCTGCCTGCAGCCTCTTCTTTATCCCATCCAGAATTACTTTGTTGGATGCTTCTGCTTGCCCATTACTTTGGGGAAAACTTGGTGTTGAAAAGTAATTCTTTATCTTGAACTTTGCACAAAATTCTTGATGAGTTTGCTGTCAAACTGTGTTCCGTTGTCAGCAACTATTGCTCTTGGAATCCCAAATCTGGTGATGATGTTTCTCCAGATGAAGTTCTTCACATCCACATCTCGGATTTTGGCAAGAGGCTCTGCTTCTATCCACTTTGTGAAGTAGTCTATTGCTACCAGTAGGTACTTCGCTGCCCAGTTGCTTGGGGCAATTGTCCAACGAGATCCATGCCCATTGGCAAATGGCCAAGGGCTGGAAACCGGGTTCAGGTCAGCAGCTGGCTGATGTATCAAAGGTGCAAACTCTGGCATTGTTCACATTTTTCACATAGGCCTCTGAATCTTTTTGCAATATAGGGCCACCAATACCCCTGGGTAATGGCCCTGTGAGCTAATGATCTGCCCCTGCGTGGCTTCCACAAACTCCTCATGAATTTCATATAAAAGTCTTCAACCTGAAGAGGGTGTAACACCTTAAAAGAGGTCCAGTGAAGGATCTTCTGTAGAGATGTCCTTCTGCTGTCAGACTGAATCTTGCCGACTTCAATCTGACCTTGTGTGCCTCCTTTCGTTCTTCTGGCAGCTTTCCCTCTTTCAGGAATGCAACAATTGCATCCATCCAGTTTGGTCCCATGTCCATACAATAATGCCTCTTGCATTGTGTTCGTGGCTCTATGCTCGGGCCGATAGGTAATCGATCATTATTGTCCTCGTCTTTCCGGTTTGCATTGAACTTGCTAAATTGGCCAACGCGTCGGTGGCTGTTATCATCTCGCTAACTTGAAGAAGTCGGCAGTTTTCAAACAAGGCTGCCAGCCTGATGACTTCTTTTGCGTATGCCGACATCCTTTCATCTCGGGCTGCAAACTCTCCTGTAGTTTGATTCACTATAAGTTGTGAATCACAAAAAACTATTACTTCATCTGCTTCTGCTGCTACTGCCAGCTTCAGTCCAGCAATCAATGCTTCATATTCCGCCTCATTGTTCGAGGCTTTGAACCCCAGTCGAATGGACTGCTCCAATATCTCTCTGTCGGGGGATATCAACACTACTCCACCCCTGCCTGCCCTGTCGGTTTGAGCTCCATCAACAAAAAGTTGAAAGGAGTCGCCGATGTAAATGCTACAGGGTCTGAGTTTTCCTTCCTTGGTTCTTTAGCCTTTGGCTGGGCTTCTCCTTCCTTGTTTGGACATCCTTTATCTCGGCTCAACGGAGCCCGATGTTCGGTGTATTCTGGCGAGAACTCGGCCACGAAGTCGGCCAAGACTTGGCCCTTAATTGCTGTTTTCGGCCTGAACTCCAGGTCATATTGGCCCAAAGTTACGGCCCATCTTGCTATTCTCTCCAGTTAAATCTCCTTGTTGCAACACAGGGATTTCAATGGGTGCTCTGTTAGTACCACAATCTTGTAAGCCTGAAAGTAATGGTTTAGCTTCTTTGAAGCATTACCAAGGCCAGCATTAATTTCTCCAGTGGTAGATACCTTGTTTCTGCATCAGCCAAGGTTTTACTGACGTAGTAAACAGCCTTCTGCTCTCCTTTCTCTTCTCGGATTATCACAGCACTTACTGCGTGCTCCGAAACTGCTAAGTATAAAAACAGTTCCTCCCCAGGTTCAGGTGTTGAGAGGACTGGAGCGTGGTAAGATATTTCTTTAGGTCGGCCAAAGCGGCCTTACATTCCTCAGTCCATAGAAAATCTGTGGCCTTTTTTCACCAGATTGAAAAAAGGTTTACATTTGTCCGAACTTCGGCTTATGAACCTGTTTAGGGCTGCGGCCTTCCAGTAAGCATCTGAACCTGTTTCGCCGATGTCGGACTCTGTAATTCCAGGATGGCCTTGATCTGATCTGGGCTGGCTTCAATGCCCTTTCTAGTTACTAAGTATCCCAAGAACTTACCGGATCCGACTCCAAACGCGCACTTCGATGCGTTGAGTCGGAGGCGATATGTTTTGAGTATGTCAAAGACCTCTCTTAGGTCAGCAAGATGATCCTTTGGTTCCTTGGTCTTCACGACCATGTCATCGATGTACACTTCTACTGTTCGGCCAATCAAGTGTTTGAACATCTTGGTTACCAGCCTTTGGTAAGTTGCTCCTGCGTTTTTCAACCCAAAAGGCATAAGTCTGTAACAATACAGTCCTTTTAGGGTGATAAACGCTGTCTTCTCCTCATCCGGGAGGTACATGGCTATCTGGTGATACCCCCTATAAGCATCAAAGAAGCTCATCCTTCCATGTCCAGATATGGCGTCCACCAACTGGTCGATCTTTGGTAGAGGAAAGCTGTCTTTGGGACAAGCTTTGTTCAAGTTTGTAAAATCTACGCAGACCCTCCACTTGCCATTCTTCTTCTTCACTACCACGGTGTTTGACAGCCATGTCGGGTAATTGGCTTCTCTGATGGCCCTGGCCTCCAGAAGTCTGTCTACTTCCTCCTCCACTACTTCGACGTGCATCAACGTCGGTCTTCTGGCCCGTTGTATTACAGGTTTGGCCGACCTATCAACGTTGAGTCTGTGGCATGTGACCTCGGGGTCAATGCCAGGCATTTTATAAGGTGTCCAGGTGAACACTTCAATATTTTTTCTCAAAAAGGCTTCCAGCTCTCTTTCCTCTTCTTCGGCTAATCCTGTGCCGAGAAGAAAGAAGCGTTCCTCATCGCCCTCCTAGACGAGGATTTTCTTCAGTGCTTCTTCACTTTTCTCGGCCGGCTCCTTGCCGACATCGTCTAGGACCTTCATGTCCTCTTCTTCAACTTCTGCTTCTCTGGTTCCTGAATGCTGCAGGTTAATTTCATTGCTGCCATGGAGCAATTTTTGGCTGCAACTGATCTTCTCTTACTTCCTCAATCCCGTGTTCTGTTAGGAATCGTAGCAGTTAATGCAATGTTGAGGGACTGCCCCCATTGCATGCAACCACGGCCTCCCTAAGATAATGTTGTAAGGCGAGGCGTGTCAATCACATGAATTCTGTCTTAATCTTTTTCGTGCCGGCCTGTATTCCAAGCTTGTTGCGCCCAATGGCCATGTCGGCGTTCCATTGAAGCCGACCATGGGCCGTTTGACTGCTCCATGTCATCAGGGTGAAGGCCTAGTTCCTTGTAACATCTGACATACATGATGTCGCAGGAGCTGCCTTGATCAATCAAGATGCGTTTCACTTGGCACTCTCCAACCTGGAGGGATACTACCAAGGCATCATTGTGCGGTGTGGGACCATATCTAGGTCGGCTTCTGTGAAGGCTATCATTGGTCCTTGGCACTCTTAGGCCGAGGTATTTTCAATCCGACCTGGTTGACGTGCTGTAGGTGTTTTACCCTCTGTGTCTCTCCCCGTATGTCGTTTTCGTTTACCTTTGAGGGGATCACATTAACCACCCGAGGTCCGCCTGCCTGTGGTTGCTGCGCTGGGGGAGGCGGGGCTGCTGGTGCTTGAGGCAATCGTGCCTGTTCTTCCCTTGTTTTGGCCTCATCCACAAGGTCTCTCAGATGGCCTTGCCTTACAAGATCTTCTAAATGTGCTTTAAGGGCTCTACAACCCTGAGTTGGGTGCCCCTCCTCATTGTGGTAAGCACAACGCCTACCAAGGTTTCTGCCCATAAATTCTCCTGGTGCCCTTGTTGGCGTTCTAAAGTAGGGCTGATTTCGAATTTGGTCAAGGACTTTGTGGACCGGAATTCGGAACACCGTTGTCACTGCCTGCTTAGCCCTCAAATCTGTCTCTTATTTGTTGGGTCCATTGTTACCTCGGCCTCGCTTCGGCGAGCTGTTGCCTTTTTCTGGCTTGTCTCCTTATTCCTCGATGTATCTTCCTCGGCTCTGGCATACTTCTCGATTCTCGCCATGAGCTCTTCCATGCTCTTTGGCAGTGTCTTTGCCAAAGACTTCCGCAGTGGACAGTCATCCTTCAGGCCGTTCTTGAAAGACACGACCGCCACCTCCTGGTTGCATTCAGGTATTCGATTGAACACTTCGTAGTACCTTTTTGCATAGGCCCTAAGGCTTTCATCTTTGCCGATCTTTAAAGCCATCAATGCATCCACCCTTAATGGCTGCAGTTTGTTTGTTATGAACCTGGCCACAAACATCTCGGCCAGGCCTTCCCAAGTCTTCACACTCCCCTTTGGTAATTTGTGGAACCAATCTGATGCAATCTCCCCGAAGGATGAAGGGAACACTTTGCAGAGCAACGGCTCGTTCCCACTATATAATGCCATTGAATTCAAAAATAATCCAACATGGAAGTTAGGGTCTGACTTACCATCATATATTTGGAACCTCGGCATACTGAATCTTTTCGGTGCGGCGAATTTGTCCAATTCCACCGAGAATGGTGTCCTCGGTTTATCCGGGGAGGTACTTCGACTTCGGCATTTTCTCGCTTCCTCTTGAGGTAATCTCTCAAGTCTTCTTTACTTCTCCCTGCAGCCCGGCTATCTTTGGACTTCAGCCTTTTCGGCGCACTACTCCCGGCCTCATGGTGGCTTCTTTTCGACCCTTCCCTGTTGGATGCATTGAAACACAATACCTGCCCCTGAACATGACGATGTTCTTTGGGGTCTGCCTCCTTCGCGTGATGTGTCCTTCGGGACTCTTCTTTCTCGGCCGACTTCCCTGGAAGGTCGGTGAGAGTGCCTTCCACTCCTCGTGTGCTGAGGGGCTTCGGGGATTTCTCTGCCCTTCTTCTGGGCGTTTGCTGCTGGCATTGGCGTGTCCTGTAGCGGGTATGGCGGCTGCATGACATTATTTTGCATCATGAAGTTGACGACCGATTGAAGGTCTGCCAACTTGTTAGCCATCTCCTTTACTTCTTCATCCCTCCTCAGACATCTGTCTTTCCAGACCTGGAGGTTGTCTTCGTTATAGTATCTGCCCTGGTCCGCTTTCTTTGATGTGTCGCCATCTTGGCCGACGCCTTTCTCTGCGTAATTCTGATCACGAGTTTCTTCGTTGTGGTCTCCTCTTTCAGCGTTAGGGTCGACGGGTCTTCCACTCCCAGCAGGAGTGTTGTCCCCAATCTTCTCCTTCTGCGTGTTACTGGCCATCTACTCTTCTTTCGTTCCCACAGACGGCACCAAATTGTGTGAGTGATTTTCCGATCACACTGCCCTCCTTAGTAATTCAGCTGTAGAACACAGGCAGAACAGATGGCACCTTGTTATCCTGCACAGAAGAAAAAGGCTCCGGCGGTGGTTCTTCCACCCGGGGGCACTCCGACGAACAAGTCAGAATCTATTAGAGATAATTTAAGTGCTTAAATTACTGCTCAAGGCTTAAAATTGCGTACCTTAGACCCGCCGGGGGTGCCCTTCTTTTATAGTTTTACTCCATCCCCGTCCCACTAGAAGTCTCACTTCCATGGACTCTAATTCTGGATTTACCTTGGACTCTTCAAGAGATAAGGATAGACTCCCTGAGAGTATTACCTGTATCCATCTTGCGGTCTTTCTTCATTCTAGGACTCCTGTCCCTTATCCGTTTATCCCGTATTCTTGTATTCTCGCAGACAACCTCGGCCTTGCCGAGATCATCCTGGTATCTAGACCAGGACACGTGACATCTCGGCTGACACTTCGGTGTCACCTCGGCCATGTGTTGGTACTCAAAAAATATATCCCCACACTAATTTATCACCCTTAACAATCACTCCTAATGATGTGTTTGACAATTATCAAATTTTAATTTGTCAAACATTTCATCATGTGAGATTTAAACTTAATGTCACATTATCAAGGGTCATTTAAGAATAATAAATTAGAGAATATAACATTATTGTATTTTCTATGAACCATTTGGTGATGCATTTTGTACTCCTGCAATTTTAAGATTGCCCCAATCAATCCATGAATCCATTCAACAGCTTGAATCATATTTGTAATCACCCTACTTTAAGCTTATTTTTAAAATAAAATTTAAAAAAAAAAAAAACGGTGCAGCATTTTGCCTATTACAAATGTGCACTCTTTATTTTATCTAATTATTTTAGTTAATGTGTGTTTTAACAAAAGTCTTTATACGTAGACATTTTTAATGAGAGACATCATTTACCATTTGCCTAGTCTCTCTTGGCTATCCAAACGTTGCTAGTTTGCCTATTGCATTGTCTAGCATTTTTATTTATTTATTTATTTTTGTTGGGATTAAATTATTGTCTAGCATGTTAAAACATTGAAATTATGATTTGATTAGGTAAAATAATAGGCATACTTATAGGCATTATGTCTACTAAAAATATATTAAAAATTACATTTTATATTTTGCCTAATCATTTTGTATAGTGTACACTAACAACACTCTACTCTAAAAATTGATTGTCTAGCCTTGAAGGCTCTCCAAATATAAGTCAACTGAGGATGAGCCAAAATGCCTACATTAGTCTACCTTGTTGAAACCCTATTTTGTAACAAGGTTAGGCAAAATGCCTAAAATGCTCTAAATGCTGAAAAATATATAATAGTTTCGGAGTACCACATAGTCATACTCTCGGACTACCGAATAATCACCCACGAATGCCTCTCCTGTTGGAGATACTCTAAAAAGCATGTTAGAGTTACTCGTAGTAATTTATGATTTCATTAAAGGGTTAATGTGTTAGAACAACTCTAATCATACTTTTCATTTTTTATTAGCTAAAATGTAAAAAAGGTAATTTTTTATTTTGCCTAATTTTTTTTTTAATCTATATACTCCAATGCTGCTATTTATTTTACCTATCTATACATACAAACTATTTAAAAATCCTCTCAAAACTCTTCAAATGTAATTAGCTTTAAAGAATTTTGTTTAAATAACTATTATAATAACTAACTCATTAGGGCGATTAAAATATAATAATATTAATTATAATAGCTAACAAGTGTCATTTAAAAATCTCTTCGAAATGCCGTTATACAATGTCAATTTTGTTGTATAAATTACACGCTAATGAAAGATTTTGCCAACTCAACGAGTGCAAGGTAAACAACTGGATTGATCTAATTCATTGTGTGTGTGATATGTGGCAAGGTGAAAATAAGATTACAATAATGTTATATTCGTTTAACTTGAAATGAGATTACAATAATGTTACATTTATTTTAGTAGAAAATATTTTTCAACAAAAATTACAAAACTTTTTTTTTATAAATATTTTTCATAGAAAATTTTTATTTTTATTTTTTTTATTTTTTTTATTTTTTTTACATCCTTCAAACTATTGTATTAGAGATTATATTAATGAGTTGGAGGTGGAGGTGGTAGAGGCGGCGACAAAAGTAGTAGTGGCAATAGCGGTGGTGATGGTGTGAAAGAAGAGGTGGTGATGGTAGCGGCAACATGCAATGGCGGGGTAAAGGTGGTGGTGGCGATGGCGATAACAATTGTGATGGTGTGGTAGCATTAGTAAGATTTTAGTCTGAAAAATATTTTTCACCTTTTAAAAGTAAAAATATTTTTTGCCGAAATAAATTTATTCTTCATTAACTATAAAAAAATATTTTCCATTGACTCTTGTTTTTCGTTATGGATCTTACTAACAGGTGCCTCTAAAGCACCAAAAAAAAAAAAAAGGAACAAAAAAATATATAAATCACAAAACATTTATCACTAAATTCAATATAATTTTTTATAAATTTCAAAACACATCTTAATCTCTTTATACATCTTCAAGAGACTTTTTCTCACATTCCCAATATTACAAGTGTCATGGACAGTTGTTAATATTTTTCTTTCATTATACCAAATGCCAAAAATTTGAGAAAGTACAAACAAACGGAACGTAACTATAAATTTTATGATAATTGACATTTTACAATGTATTAAAATATGTTTTTTAATAGACTAGTGGTTGGGCACGTGGCATGTGATTTTTTACCAACTATTAGTATTATAATTATGTATGTTTCTTAAATTGGTATGAGATATATATACAAAGTATGGAGATTTGTATAGGTAAATTGATCTGTATCCAAAATACAACTAAGCAATAAATGAATACATACTCGGCTGAAGAATTTAAATGAGAAATGAGAAATTTTATAAACATAAACATCACTTTATAGCTAGATTATTGAGACCATAATCTTATCTTAAAGTGTAAATCAAAACTAGCATAACGTAGCTGGTAAAAATATCAGATCATACCTTAAGTGATAGAACCTGAAGCGAAGAATCATGTGGGTAAATCACATGCTTCAAAAATGCGAACAACGAACTCTCAGCAGTGGAGTGATACCACAATATGAGTATCACCCACACAAGTTACAGTGCAAAGGCTGGATCGTTCTCTTAATAGGAGAGAGTTAGAGAGAGAGTATATAAAAAAATGTTATGGGTAAAAAAATCACATAACGTATCTGATATCCTATATATTATTTAAAATATATAATCTGATATATAACCATATATATCAATCTATCCATATCAGTTGATATGATAGATATAGATATCATGAGTGGTTATCCAAATAAGTTTTGAATTCAAATTCAAACTTACATGGATAAGGTTCAAAAGGTTCATGGGTCATGTCACATGGGCGCCCAATTTCTAACATAAAGAATAAATAATAAACATGTCATTTAAATATATAGTATTACACAAATCATTTTCTATCAACTTCTCACTTCAATTTTTCATAATCCGTACCTTTAATACAATTGAAGGTATGAAATTAATTATACAATTACACAATTTTATTTAATAGTTCATCTCATAATACAAATTTATTGAACCCACTATTGCATATTATTTACATACTATTGGTGTAAGAATGCATTAATATCAATATGTAATATATTTTTATACACCAAGAGTTGTTCAGTCTCGTTTTCTGTGCCATGAATATCTTGCATGATGAAAAATATAACATTAGTCATTAGTATATTTTATTTATGTAGAAAATGTGGAATAATTTTTAAAAAAAATGGAATGATATTGTAACTTAATATTTCGATCGATATAGGAATTTTTAATTGTTTTCACGATATTTATAGATTCGTGCTTATAAGTGTTTGTAGGTCACTTTCATGAAATTGTCAAGTTATGTCATCTATAAGTAATCAACATATGAAAAAAATTGATTGAAACTTTTTATTTGATGTACTTATTTTCTATATCATTAAGTTGCTGCGACAATGTTTGGGCATCATTTGATTTTTTTTTTTCTTCTTGTAATTTGACCAAAATGTGTGCATGAGGTACATTGTTTTTCTTAAATTTCATAATAGATAGGACAATTTTTGCTTCAACTCGTCTAACTTTGCTTGCAGAGTATGTTGCAACTTACAATAGATCTTCTATAGTTTTTGTTTCACCATCTTCTTGTTTTTCTTCTTACTCATCATTATAACTCATTATAATAAAAATATTTTGATGCGTAAGAGTTTAAGACGATATCATATTGTTATGAATTTCAAAAACCATTTTTCCTTAATAATGTGATTTTTCTGTGAAGGAAAAAAAAGTAAAATTATTGTTGTGATAAAGGTGTTTTGCAAAAATCTTGGTTTGCTATTAAAAGTGTTCGTTGCGGACACTTGTTTGTATGACATGTATGTATATGTGTATTGAATATAAGTTGATAGAAGAATAATATACAATCTCGCAATTTTTTCCTAGCAAATATAACTATATTATTAAAGCGATATATGTTAGAAAATTAGAGTATCCGATGGTAATATAGCATTACAGATTGACAATGTATGAATACAGTAACATATGTCAATTTACATTTATATATTTATATATTAGATATTGACATATATAAAATATCACAAAAGTAATATGTGAAAACTTTTGCAACAATATAGTACATGTAACAATGAGAAGTTCATTATTCATAATTAAATAGTTGGTCATAATGTAAATGTTTCGTGTTACATTTTTGTGTGTATGTATCACTTTTTTAAGAGTCATTCTACTCACACCACTACTTTACCTCTTTACACCTTCCATCTCATTACACCACTAAAAAAAATATGATTCTCATTACACCAATTATATTACCAAAACTAACCCTAAAGTAAGACTCTTCAAAACCCTTTTATCTCTTTAAACCGATAGTTTTTTGAGGGAAAATAAGGGAACAGAGAAAGAGACGCAGTAGGGGAAAGAGAAAGATGCAGGGAAGATAGTGAGTGGAGCCCACAGCGAAGTGCCTGTTCGGTCACACAGTGCTAAACAATTTACATTCTTCTAGTGTTATGTTGCCGGAAAAAATAGATTTATCTAGCGTTTTGTTGCTATACATTTATAGAGCAACTTTCTTCCAAACAATAATTTTTAAATTTGTGCCAGACTTGTTTGGTAATATAATGCTAATGAATTTGAATTAATCCAGTGCCATGTTACCAGGTGTTGGCTTTTTGGCTTTCGAAGGGTATTTTTGTAAATGCGAGCGTGCCAGCAAGGATCAATCAGTCCTTACAGAAATTATAATTGCCAACCAATTATCAGACGATTGTGTTTTAGTTCTTTCAGCTTCAATGAAGAGGACTTTTACTGGTGGCTTGACTTAGGAGAAATTAAGCAAAATAACAGATAAATGACGAACAATTGAAGTATTTCATTAAGATGAAAACTTATAATGATCCAAACTCAGCCTCGTAGAGGTTTACAGCGACAATCTACTCGAAACTACTCCTATGAACGAAGTGCAGTGCAGGAATTTAAAGTGCAGGAATGTAAAGAACAGGTATTTAAAGTGTAAGAAATGTAAAGACTGGAAATGTAAAACTGGAAAAGAAAATATGAAGTAAATGACTGGTTTGTTGGATCTGAGTCTGGGGGCTTTTTCTGGGGGCTTCCTTGCTATTTATACTCCTCAAGAATGACCATCGAACTGCACTTCAAACCGTCGAACTGCTCCTCCATGATTGCTTGATCATGCTGCCTTAGAAGTAGTTCCACTACGCCATTACTTGCAGTTGGGCTTCCCTCATATATTTGAATTTGAATGTGAATAACCGTTGAAGCCACGTCACCTTGTACCTCTTCGCTGATCCAATGCTACTCAGACCACTCAAGAACCAATATTAACCGCCACGTGTACGATTATGATCGAAGATTAAACATTCTTCCTGTATTGCCCTTACTTCGCCACGTGTCGAACTGTAACTGGCTTTTACAAAATATGTAGCCAACACCAGGCAAACTTTTTTTTTCCCAGCAATATGTTGTCGTTTCGTAAAAAAATCATATTCATAAAAAATAAAAAAATAAAAAACTTAATAAATTTCTTTTGTAATGAATTCATGATTGGAGTTTACTAATAATACAGTACTTGCATTGTTGCAATGAGTAGAAGTATAATCTTTCCAAGCAAAAATATAAAAAAAAATATAAAAAAATGAAACTGGAAATACACGGTAATAACTAGCCGAACAAATTAAAAAAATTCAACATCGGGTTACTGAAAAAGTATCTTTTATTCGGCAGTTGGTTACTAGAAATATATTTTTTATTCGGCAATGTGATGCTAGACTATTTTATTTTGTTTGATTTCAAAACACCAAACAAAAGTCAAAGAACAATCCATAAAAACGAAACAAATACCTACCAAACAAATAAAAAAAAAAATCACAATTTCACTTTTTTGATAGTTCTTCACCATTGTTTCTTCATCCATTGCTTTCTTTTATGATCAAAATACTATGATTCTCATTTTTTGAAAAGAGATGTGTAAGAGAGAAGAAAATTTGAGAAAGGAAGAAGATGAGTAGGGATTGAAGACTAAGGGGTGTAAGGAGATAATAAAATATATTTAATTTTAGTGTTTTGTCCTTAAAGGTAATTTTACACATGCGTAAAATTGAAAAAAATAAAAAAGGGTGATTCTACTTACACCACTATTTAATCTCTTTATACCCTCCATCTCATTACACCACTATAAAAAATGTAATTCTCATTACACCCCCAACATATTACTAAAACTAATCCTAAATTAACTATTTCATCTCTTTACACCACTAATTTTGATAATACGATGCTAAATAATTTACATTATT